>JASXSY010000055.1:0-41594 GCA_034509805.1 Sipha maydis | reverse complement strand
ACATATTCTTAATCTATTCAATAATAAAACAATAATAATAAAATAAAACAAAATTAAATTTAAAATAATTCATGGTGCTCAAATAACAAGTAAATAAAAATGGGCAGAAAAAAGTCATAAATTTAAAAGTAAGACTTAAGTTTGTAAATTCGCATGTAATAAATTAATAAAAGTTCTGTATTGTGATGGATCGGTGAGCTACTAAATACATTGTATCTAAAAGTTTTTTTATATTTGTGTATTAAATTAAGCAATATTCAAAATACTTGATTGATAAGAATATATAAATAGTTACATGCGAATATACAAAGTGCAACTCTACTCTAAGGCATAAACATACATAATGAAATTAAATATGAACTAAATATAAAATATAAAATGTAATGGCCAAAAATTGGTAAATTATATTATTGATTATGTACATAATGGAAAAGTTCCCTATAATTATGAACATAATCAAATGGATAGTTATAGTTTAATTTTTTAGTAATAAGATAAACCCCACCTAAAGCAACAGTCTTTTCGAGCACCAATAAGGTAAATTCTTCTATTATGGTTCCTTGTGAATTGTTATTATTAAGTTGATTTATAAATCCTTTTTTGAGCAAATCCCAGCTTTTCCAAACAGATCCAATACATACCACATGCAATCCACCATTTTCTTTATGTAAAATCTAATAAAAAATGAAATGTCATTGTTTTTACTTTATAATTTATATAATGTAATATATATTTGTTTAATCCTTTTAATGTCTATTCATTACATAGTGAATTGTGGCTCAAAAGTAACATGTGTTATTTTGATTGAAAACCAGCAATTTGATAAGTTTTACTGTTTTGTAAAGAATATAAATTAATATATTTTTGAGAAATTCTATATTTTAACTCTAAAGTTAAAATATTTTTAATAATACATTGTTTTTTTTTTTAAAAAAAATATAGAAAGATTAAATATTACTAATGTATAATTAGAACAACTAAAAAATGTAATGTTGATACTTTCATTAATACTCAAATAAAGAAATATTAATTAAAATAAAGAAGGTTAATAGATAAAAATTAAGTGAATCAAATACAATTTATAAAAAATAGAACACAATTTATTTTGTGTATACTCATAGGCTATTAGTTTCCGATTTCATATATGAAATTAAGATAACCATAGTTCAAAATAATATCTCGTGTTACCTTTTATTTATAATGCACTATATATTAGATCCACTGAATAATTAATAAATGTAGATTATTTAAGTTTGTAAAATATATTTAATTGAAAAATAATTCTAAAACAGAATCTTACTTTATCAGCACCAGGATAAAGTGATTGTATAAATTTTGCTAATTCTTTACCAGCTTCATCAAATATCCAGCAACTCAATTCATCTCCATTTTCAGCCAATTCTGATATTGTTTTACATAAACTGGCTATCTCGGACTTTTCTTTTTTTTCACCATAAAACACATTCAATAAATCTAAACTAAAGTAAAATCGACATTTGATTATTGAATACTAGATTTTGATATAAAATGAATCTATATATAATCTTAATAACATGTATGATCAGAATAGAAAAAATGTATTCAAAATAATTTGATTCTATGCTTATATAGTTATACAGTATTAATAATACATATTTTTATGTATATTGGATTGAAATTGAACAGTCACATACATATATAAATTTAATCTGTTTTAAATTTAAAATATACATAATTAAATTGTTTAGTATTTAATCTATTCTCAACAGAGTTATTACTTCTTCTTCTTCTTCTACTTCGCCTTCCTCCCAACTATTTGGGGTCGGCCACCCTTGTCCTACACCTCCACTTTACTCGGTCAATCACATCTCCTCTGCACACACCGACAGCCCTCATGTCATTCTCCAAAGTCTCCAACCATCTCTTTTTTGGTCTTCCTCTTCCTCTTTTCCCTTCAACGTCCATCTTCATAACAACTCTTACTGCATTCGTTTCCTCTCGCCTCATCACATGCCCAAACCATCTCAGCCTATTTTTTCTCATCTTGTCCACAATTGGCACTACACCAACACTACCTCTCACGTATTCATTCCTTATTCTATCTTCTCATGTCACTCCACTCACCCATCTAAGCATTCTCATTTCCGCGACATTCATACTTTGTTCTATTCTCCTGTTAACCGCCCAACACTCTGAACCATACAGCATAGTTGGTCTCACTACACTTTTATAAAATTTACCTTTCAGCCTAATTGGAATTCTCTTATCGCATAACACGCCTGATGCTTCTCTCCATTTCATCCACCCGCACTTAATCCTATGTTTTACATCAATATCAAAGCCCCCGTCCTTTTGAACAAAAGATCCTAAATATTTAAAGCTTTCAACTTCACCTATCACATCACCATATATTGTCAGTTGTCTCCTCATTCCTTCAACTTCTTGGTCTCTTTGTCCAAAATCATACTCAATATACTCAGTTTTATTTCTACTAATTCTCAATCCCTTTTCTTCGAGAGCTAACCTCCACTCATTTAACCTATTATTGACAACTTCTAGGTTTTCTCCTATCAGAACTATATCATCCGCAAACATCATACACCATGGTATCTCACCCTGTATCTCCTTTGAAACTTCATCCATTACCACTGAGAACAGGTAGGGGCTTAGAGCTGACCCCTGGTGCACACCTACTCCTATACTGAAACCTTCTGATACTCCACACCGACTCTTGACACTAGTACTCGACCCTTCATACATATCCTGGATCAAATTAACATACATTTTTGGGACATTTTTTCTCATCAATGCGCACCTTCAAAACTTCCCTTGGCACCCTGTCATATGCCTTTTCTAAATCTATAAACACCATGCATAGTTTTTTATTCTTTTCTCTGTACTTCTCTACTAATTGCCTAACACAAAATAATGGCTCCATTGTCGATTTTCCTGGCATAAAACCAAACTGGTTTTCTGATATTGACGTCTCACTTCTTATCCTCTTCTCTATAATCTTTTCCCAGATCTTCATACTATGACTCATGAGCTTTATTCCTCTATAGTTCCCACATTCTTGTATGTCTCCTTTTCCTTTAAATATTGGTACAATAAAACTCTTTCTCCAATCTTCTGGCATTTTTCCCTCTATCAGTACCTTATTAAAAAGATTTTTCAACCACCCAATGCTTACATCTCCTAACATTTTCCACACCTCTACAGGTACTCCATCTGGTCCTACCGCTTTTTTCTTTTTCATCGCCTTCACCGCATCTCTCACTTCCTCCTCGCCCACTAGACCAATCAATCCTTCATTCCATCAACAGAGTTATTACATTTATTTATTATCATAAAACTAATTAATTAAAACTACTTAAATCAGAACACTATAAATTGAGAGATAACTTTGAACAAAATTCTTATCACTGGCCAACTTAATAAAATTAATGTAATAATTACTATAAGATAGCAATTTTTAATTGAAAGATAGTATTTTAATTCATATAATTCATAACATTTATCATAATTATTTGATGAAAAAAAATTAATAACAATTATAAAATTAAGTCACAATTATAATACCTATAAAAAATTCAAGAACTTCATTATAAAAAAAATTTAAAATGCTTTTTTTCAACGGAAATTAAGTTATTTATATTATGTTAATATACAAAATTTTTAACATTATTAATCATTGAATTATAAACACATAATTTAATATAAATTTTAATTTACTATTTAAATTTAGTTTACATGTATATTACAATATTTTAGAAATACAATAACAATATATACTTACACTTTATCAATATTAAAATGTGCCTTTATTGCTTCCCATACTTTATCAATAGAATAACCATTTGGAACATAATTAAAATCTTCTAAGTGATCAATGCATATTTTTATACTCTTGAAAGCTATCCAATATGCTAAAATATTAGAAAAAGTTAATAATGAAGAATGTTAATAATTATGAAGATTAGTTTTTAGTATATTATATATGAGTATATCACATATATAATTAATGAGATTAATATGTTATATTTTTTTTTTTTTTAGCTTTTATTAGTAAATTAGTTCAACAATTACAATACATTAAAATAATAACAAGCAATACAATAGAGAAACAAAATAATATATAAAGTTAGTATTATATAACTATAATAACTAAAGATAAAAAATTGAAGTATATAAATAAAAACAATCAGATAGTAAAGCCAGCCTCCTGAATAAAAGAAATAATAATAATAATAACCTGTTCAGAGTTAGAGTTTAAAATGGAGTGAAGATTGAAAGGAATATTCATGGAATTAAGTGAAGTAACTAGTTTCTGACGTTTGATGGAAAGTGAGGGACAGTCAAAAAGAATATGGGGTAGATCGCAGATATGTAGAGTGCAAAAAGGGGAATCATTTAAATTTAACTTATAGGCGTGTGAGGGTAATTAATTATGCCCTATACGTAAACGATTAAATTTAATAATATAGGATCTAGGCAGCAATACATTATTGAACCAAATGTTATTGGTAACATTGGGTACAATAGATTTAAATGGGGAGGCAAAATTATTGGGTAAATTATGCCAGTAAACAGACCAAAAGTTAAAACAATGACGTCGTAGTATAGGGGTAAAGTCTGACCAAGGGATTAGAGATAAGATGGACTAATACAATTTGAGGATGATTTGGCTAAGGAATCGGCGTACTCATTACCTTGAATTCCCACATGACTGGGAACCCAAAGAAACTGAATATTGAAGTCTGATTGGCTAAGGCTTAAAAGAATAGATTTAATACGGAGAATTAATGGAGATAGATGTGGATGGAGAAAAAAATAGTTGAGGGATTGGAGACAAGACATTGAGTCCAATGCAATTAAGAACTTTTTATCTGAGAAAGAAGAGATACAGTTGAGAGCTTCAATGATAGTGAAGCACTCAGCAGTGAAGGAAGATGAGGAAGGTGGTAGATTATTTGTAAATGAAATGTGCAATTTAATATGTTATATCTATTTGGTAATGTTTATATACCAATATTTATATAAAAAAAGTATAATTATAATAATAGTAATTTAAGATTTTTATAAAATTCAATTAAGAATTATATTTCTTACCACTGCCTTCATCACCAAGTAAATGACCATAGCCACCACACCTTTTTGTAGACGAATCTGGATTTATAAGTAAACTGTTTGAACCCGTACCAGAAATAATAACAGCTCCACCTTATATCCAACAAATAAAGAATTAATTTATGTAATACAAAAAATAAATAATTTTGTAAATACCTGATTCACAAGCTAATGCAATTGGTGCTAATGTATCACTAACAACAATTACTTCATGAGTAAGATCAGGATAATATTCTTTTAGTTTATCTTCAAATGTTTTACAGAATACCGCACTTTCACATCCACTTAAACTTAATCCCTGTAAAAAGTTAAATTTTAAAATAGTACTAAAAATATAACTTTTAGATGTATACAAACCAATCCATTCAGTTTGATATTGTTGTTAAGATTAGCTTTTTCAAGAGCTTCTTTAATTAAGTCATTAACTCGAGACAAACAAGGATCAATACCAAGAATCTAAATCATAAAAAAGTTATTACATTTTTTATGTATACAAACATTTATCAATAAGTAATACATTAATGTATTATTATTGGCATTTTCATTTTATAATTCTGATAACCTCTTGAAATATTCAATTTGAGGTAATTTATCTAATATTAAAATAAAAAAAACCAAGATTAAAATATTGAACTTATTAATTCATTATACAGATCATGTTATCTGTAGTAAAATGTTTATATCACTATATGTTTAAGTTGTATATAGTTTTATAGGTCATCAGCTATATAAATATTATCTATAAAAATATAGGTTAGAGTAATAGATGTAAAAAATTTAAAAAAAATGCCGATTTAATTAATTTAAAATGTTGTAAATGTATAAATAACTAAAGTATTTATGACATGCATTAAATTCAAGATAAAACAAAGTGTACCATAAAATATAAATTACTTAAACATTTTTGAATTATGTTTATTTTTTCAAGTAAATATATATATATAAATATTATAAGAAAAATTATAAAATATAAAAATATATAAAATTAGTTGAATATTTTTGTATTTATCTAAGTACGGTTTATTTAGAAATATAAATAATGCCAAGTTTAAATGGTTAGGTGTATAATGTTAGGAATCTAGCAGTATAAAAATATAATTCTTGAAAAAAAAATTAATTTTAAAATAATACTGCTATTGATAATTTTTGAGAAAATTACAATACATTTTAAATAAACCATACAAGAAAAGTCCTTATTATTTTTTTCCAAAATATTTATAGTGTAATCTATTATTTGTTTCATTTATAATCCATTAATTTTTTTTATAATGAGATATTAGAATAATTATTAGAATATAAACACTAAATCATTTTGATAAAAAAAATATTGATTATTTTTTTAACAAAAATAATTTTACAACCAAAATAAAAATACTAAATATTACTGAATACCTTTTTTTTTTATTTTTTTTTTTAACTAAATTTTATGTATAATAGTATGAGGTATCTACTAAATTATAGCAACTCAATTAAATTATTCATTTTTTTATTAAATTGTAATTATAATAATTATGACATACAGAAAAAAAAAATTATTTCAAATAATATTATGTTTATAATAAGAATGTGATTAAATAAATAGTGAACAAATAATGGTATTTGTTAACTGTTAAGAAAACTCATTTTATGTTTGTGATAAGATAATTTTCACGAAGTAAACAAAAATGATTACACGGTTTTTAAAATTAAATAAATAATAATATACATAACTATTACACCATATACTACTGAGATGAATAATAATTATTTGAAAAGAAACAACAAATAAATGTGTTTTATTTGGTTTTGTAATTTTTTTATAATCGTGGTCTTAAGCTTTTTGTTATGGTGTACGCGTGTGTGTAAAAACATGGTTTAGTAGTCGAATTATTAACTTACCCACGGGTTCGTGCCTTGCCCTTTGATCTCAGCCAATATGTCTCCGTTTCCGTTAGTAATGACGACTGTAGAAACCGAAGCGCCCCTATACGTAATTATAATTTATATTTAATTAGTATTTAAATCGGTAATTCAAATTGGTATTAAAAAAATCGTTATGTTTCAACTTACCCTTCGATGCCACCGAAAAACGTGTCAGTCATATTGTTAACGGGGCTAATACAAGAAAAACAGAACGTTCGAGTCGAACAGACGTAAAAAAATAAAAAATAAAAATAAAACAGGTAGAACAAGTTGCGCGCAGTTGAAATAAATATGCGGAAAGATACGATTGCGTACACGCACAATTGAAAGCAAATATGTTCGCCTATATATTAAATATCTCCCGAAATCTTATGCTGTACAATAATTATATCGTATACTCTTCACCGTTACATTAAGTACAATAGTAATATTATTATTAAAATAAGACGAAATGGTTTAAGAAATGTCAAGTACCGCAGGTTATACAGCGAAGTCGGACAGTACAAACTATTGGTAATTTTATGTTACGCAGCACCAGTGAACATTGCACGAGGACACGCGAATGAATGTGAGTAGTATGCGAGTACTATATAAGTATATACCTAATAATGATAGTAATAATAATAATAATTTTATATTAAATTTATATTGCGGAGCAACGTCGGCGGCGGCGGAGACTTTGATAACACAGCCGAAACACGTTATTCGCGTGATATCAGTTGGTCGACGGCGGTACGATTAGTTGCATGACGGTGGTGGTGGTGAGAACTGTTTCGTAGTAGTCTGTAGTAGGTAGTGTAAGTTTGTATTAAATATTACGCGGCGGTTGTAGTAGCTCTCCGGAATGAAAACTGCGTAAGAACGTTTGGTGCTCGCGGCAGTTGTCTCGATACATCAAACATGTTCTCAATCTGTCACCTACCCAAAATATACATATTATTCTGATACATAGGACGACCGACGATTTATGTATAGTGTTTTGTATTTCAAAAGTTTATGTACATAATGTATTTAATATATTATTTTATTATACATATACATATATATATATATATATATATATATACACGATATGTTTTACGTATATTTAATACTAACATGCGTTAATATAATATGAAAGTATAGTATACCTATTTTTAAGTTACTTAAAGTATTTGGATTGTATGCATTGTGTACCTTATTCGTTTAACGACTTGCTATTATAAATATTTTATTATTGATGACTGATGCTTTAGCGGTATACATTTACAACCAGCACCTTTCCCGACGACCCGTGGTTATTTCAGACCTTCAATCCGGAGGGGTATTGTATATTTTTGGGGAGGAGGTATGTGGTATGCGGTTTGCCGTAGGAGTAAATAATTAAATTTTTTCATGGGATAACACTGCCGATAACCAACGGGTTCATTCGTGGGTCCACAAAATTGATACAATGACTATCATAGATTTTCCGCGTAGCAATGCAATGAAAATAATTTTCCCAGTCAAACCAAAAATAATACGTACCAGTTAAGTAACTATAAATATACCTATATCCAGTAGTGTATTTAGGAATTGCAGGATAGGGGCAACACATATTTTCACTACACTCCCAAATTTTTTTTTTTTATGACTTCTTTTAACGATTTATATACCATATAAATCATAGTAAGTACATTATGTATACATTATATGAAATATATATTTCATATATTATATTATAATATCAGGGCCGTATTCAGAGCAGGGCAAGAGGGCATGGACCAGGGGCGCGATTCTTAGAGTTCTAAGAGGGCCCAATTTCAATACTACTTATGTAATATTTTTCACGTAATATTTAAAAAATGTATATTTATTTTAATGACTTAGTATAGATTTATAGTTTATGTACCTATTTAAGTAATATAAATCTCACCAAAACATACATGTAAAATGATAGCCAAGTTCAATACTATAATATATGCCCTGGTTGTTGACTTCAACGACAAAAGAAGTGAGATCTAAATGGATGCCAAGTTCAATGTTCAAAAGAAATTTATTTATAACAACATAACATATAATTTCTTCTTATCACTTAGAATAATGTTTTGAAGCCTAAGGTCTGACTTGGCTGGTTTCCATATACGAATTATGTTATAGCCTTCGCAAATTCTAAAGTTGTGAGTTCTTTTTTATCCTTCTAAAAATTTGACTTGCTGGTAGAAACTAGCTATGGAACATAGTGCTCTTGCATGACTGTTTTAGTTGTATAATTCGTTTATGGAAACCAGCCAAGTCAGACCTTAGGCTTCAAAACATTATTCTAAGTGATAAGAAGAAATTATATGTTATGTTGTTATAAATAAATTTCTTTTGAACATTGAACTTGGCATCCATTTAGATCTCACTTCTTTTGTCGTTGAAGTCAACAACCAGGGCATATATTATAGTATTGAACTTGGCTATCATTTTACATGTATGTTTTGGTGAGATATCATTACTTTTTGTTTGTAAATTATTAATTGCTACTTATTCACGATAAAATTTTTTGTTAAATTATTGTATTTTCCTACGTTTACGGGTTGTAATTGTCTTTTTTGTATTATTATTTATATTTTCTTGTACTTTTGAAATGTCGGAGTGAATTGCCCATTCAGCATCTGGTTTTTTTTTTACGCGTTTTCTGTTGATACTTAATTTGGCCAAGTCGGGGCGGTATAGCGTGCGCAGGCGGTTGTACTCTACAATAGAGCTCTCTTGTGCCTTGATTTGACTTGGATCTATATTGATAAGATGTACTCTATCTAAGGTTTTAACTCTGGAGAGTCCAACGTAAGCCTGCCCTTTAGTAAAAACAGAGGAGCCTATATCGAGAAGAGCTCTGTCAAGGCTAAGGCCTTGTGATTTATGGATAGTAATAGCATATGCTAAGCAAATAGGGAATTGTTCTCTGTATACATATACATTACTCAATATCTGAAACTTGGTCTTGACTCGTTCTATTATCTATGTTTTGGAATATAAATAATATTTATATATATTATTATATGATTATCTAACAATTTTATTTGGTTTTTTTCTTTTTGTTTATTCTTAGTACTGATAATTTTTCCCCCGAAACGACTTCGTTTCGATCGTCGATAAAAATAATTTACCATGACGTATTCTATAAATACAGTTTATTACTATATACTATAATTCAGTTACTAACATTAATAATAGGTATTTATTATAAAATATTTTCTGTTTTATACAGAGTATTCTATAAAATACAATTTTTGCTATATACTATAATTCAGTTACTAACATTAATAATAGGTATTTATTATAAAATATTTTCTGTTGTATACAGAGTATAATACTATAATATATGTAAAGTTAATATAAAATTATTTTATCTTCTTTTGAGTATATTATTTTTAATTATCATAATTTTATTTACTATAATTTCTACTGATGGATGGATAATTCATAATTGTAAGATTAATTATTTAATTATGGCGCGCGGGTCGCCAATATCGACACGACGACACATATCGACTGGACGTATTTTTGGAGCCGCGATTTAAAAATTTTCAAGTTTCTGATTTTTTCCTTTATATTAACCTAACTACCTATTTGTATGCCAAATTTGAACTTTCTAGGTCATCTGGAAGTGGGTTAGAAATTTGATCTATAGGTGAGTCAGTGATAAAAATGACGATTTTGGGACGTTAATATCTAAATAACGGTTTGAGATATGTTTATAAAATTTGGAAAATATATGTATCTAGTAAGTCTCAATATATGAGCCAAATTTGACATGTTTATGTGGAATAGTTTTTGAGTTATGAAGGG
This sequence comes from Sipha maydis, assembly GCA_034509805.1. Lineage (NCBI taxonomy): Eukaryota > Metazoa > Arthropoda > Insecta > Hemiptera > Aphididae > Sipha > Sipha maydis. The sequence continues at coordinate 30,791 of JASXSY010000055.1, read as the reverse complement.
GTCAAAAGTGGCTCCAAATGGTTCGTGTAATATTACACACGGTGCTGCTCGCCAGTTCTGTTAGCTAGAACTTGGCTTGACACGCTACCGCGTGTCTAGATTATTAAAAGTTATTAGTTATTACTTGAACTATACTATGTATTGATACATGTTTTATATATTTAAAATTTTTTTTTTTTTTGATGCGGGGGATGGGGCGCAAATGCAGTGATTCGCCAGGGCTGCCTCCAAACTGCAATACGGCCCTGTATAATATATGAAACCTAAAATTAATATAAAGAAAAAAACTATTAAAGTAAAAAATGTATAACTTTTTTTCTTGGTTCAGAAATATTAAAGTTATAATGAACTGGCTATTTCAGCTCTAATTGATAACCAAATTAAAATACCACTAAATTTGAACAGCGATCTTGTATCGTTATAGATTGTAAATAGTTTTTTAATATTTTTAGTATTGAAAAAAATCCTGCATGAATTTAAAGGTATTTTCAAGTTTATTTTCACGTAAATTTTAGATCTTTCAGGCTTAGTGCGTACTCAATGTGTATACTGTTTTAAAGCTTTATCGAACAAATCAATGAAAATTAATAAATTTGAAAGACATCTTAACACTGTTCATCTTATATTAGTTAATAAACTATTGTGTCTTCGGAAATAACATTAAAATAAAATGTGGCTTGACCATATATCCAATACACTTATTGATTTATTATTTAAAACTATCAAGACACTATTTAACGTGGAAAATCACTTATTCAAAAACAAAGTATAATATTGGAGTGGAAATTATGAAACCAGTAGCTATTTCAATGGTTAGAATCGTCTGTGTAGATAATGTAGCTAATAAGTTAGAACTAATTTTACTCTTGGATAACACTATTATACGAAAGATAGGTCTAAAAATATTTTAAAACAACTAATACATCAAGTAATTTAAGCAAAAATTTTCGATTCAAATCAATAAATTTATTGTTATCCAAAATAACGCCCAACTAATGGTATTTATACGGTACAGTAGTCCTGACGATTGCTCGAAGAATTTTTATTTTGTAAGCCGCTTTCTATAACCCCAACTGACTTAAATATTTTTAAAATATTTGATAATTTAGTCTAGTTCATAACTTATGAAATAAATATTTATCATCCCTCTAAACTTTTAAAAATATGCCGCTCTGCAACAAAACCCATAATTCTTACCCATATACACCCCAGCCTATGCCGTTATTTGTAATTCATTGTAACTTATGAGTTCGGTTTATTCAAGTTACAAGAAACTATACTCGTGTTATTTTTTACGTCCGTACACCGTATAATATGTTTTGTTCGTTTGTTTGTTTTTTTTTTTTTTTACGTAATTTTTGCGTTCTACTGATTACTTATAAAATATTACACCTATCTTTATATACATATAAACGCTCAAAACATAACGAATATTGCACATACCATTTATATTGTTTGTGTGGAATGAATATAAATATATCTGATTGCAATCCATGTTAAACATATTTAAATACGTATTGTTGTTTTAACTTATAGCTAATAAACTATTATACTATAATATGTAATATATACATTACGTTGATGGATTATCAGTTATCACGCAGTTTATTCAATACTTTAAACTGTAGACGAAGGCATAGTAAACGAGTTCAATGATGCGCGTTTGTCCAAGGTGAAGGTGCTCACAAATTTAATACAGTAACTAGAAACTCTATCGAACTTTGTATAAACATACAAATACACACACACATATTTATATATATATTTATATCATATATCATGGTCTTTATTTTTCAAGTTGTTATTATTTATTATATATATATCAAACTAGGAAAATACATAAGTATGAATATATGGATGAAGTTTGCCTCCTGCCTTTATAAAAGACTTAAGGATATCACTAATGTGATATAAGCATGAATCGAGCTTCAAATGGTTAAGATATACAACAGTTCGTCCAATAGCGCCGAACTCGATTAAAAACAAGGTGGCGAAACAAAAAATGAAAAAATATTGTTAACAATGGGTATATCTTTCTAATAAGACATTATTATTAATGCTTCTAGACGATTTTCGATCATTGTTTACTAGGTAAACGAGTTTATTAACTTTAATTTTGAAAATGCTCTTTTTGGTAAAACACTTGAAATAGGTAGCGTAGAGCAATAACTAATGCTATAAATATGGCAGAAAAAACTTCTTTAAGTCTAATTATATGACATAGATTATACATCAAATGTATTGGTATTGAATCCATAGATTGTTCAAATACAGATTCCTTCAAGTTTTATTCTTCGTCAGTATCTTCATAAAGAAACTGATCGGTTTTATGAATTTCTATTAGAAGATTAATGCATTTTTCAAAACTAAAATATGAATTTGCAAACTGAACATATTCCCGTCAAAGATCAACAGCTGTTATACATTTTTTATATACGAGTATACTTTCAAATGCTTCAAATATATCTATATGCATAATTGAAGTATTGTCTAATACTTCCTTTAGTTTCGTTTCAAAGTATTTTGACATATTTTGATTTATTTATAAACAATTTAAATTTTCGATTTTTCTAAATTTTTCGTTTCAAAATAAAATATACTTATTACAATATTTATAAATAACAATGTATTATATTCTAGACTAACATATCATAATTAGTTCTTAATGTCATTCAAAAATTATTAAAATCCATAAGCACAATTTTTTTTATAAGCGTTTGAACATCGAATATTGACATAAAATTACATGTAAAATATAATATAATGCATAATATTCTAGACTGACAAAGATATCGGTTTTTTTTAAAATGCTCTAACTCAAAAACGAAAAACTGCAACAACTTGAAATTTTCACCAAATCTTTACATTGACGTTTTCTATACATGGTTAAGTTTTCAAAGTATTTTGACATATTTTGACTTATTTATAGACAATTTTTCTAAATTTTTCGTTTCAAAATAAAATATACTAATTACAATATTTATAAATAACAATGTATTATATTCTAGACTAACATATCATCTCCGTTCAGAATCTTTTTTCGTATACAATGATACCTATCATTAAATTCAAATTTAACAAATCCATTATAATGACCTATCCTATGAAGAGTCGCACTCCGCCCCCAAGTGTACAGCAGAGCGAGGCCCATCCGGTTCTTTTTAAACAATGAAATTAATTTTTTTTGTAATCAGAACATAATCCAACTAGTTTTTTGCTACCACTAATATAATCATACAGCGTTTCTATGTTTCCAAATAAATCTCAAGTTTCTGAACAACTTGAAACTGCATCTACAATAACTAAATTCAAACGATAGACACAACACCATATGTACGTTGCACATGTATTTTGTGCTTTACATAACTTTGAAGATCTTTATATACATTTTTCATAGAAGCTGCTCCATCATAGGATTTACCAATTAAATAGTCTTTCCAATTTAAACTAATTTCTTGATATACTGATTCAAACATAGAACATGCATAGAAATGTAGATTTTTAGTTAAACGTTTACAAATAATATTATAATATTAATATTTTTGCTAATGTAACGAAATACAAATGAAACCTGTGCTTTCCGAGAAAAATCAAAGTTAGCACCCAAAGAAACAAAGAAATACTAAAAATTCAAGTTTCATTTAAATATTTTTTAATAACATTTAATATAATATATTATATTATATATGGCTTCAATTACCTTGTTGATTTTGACATTACCACAAAATTAGATTATTCACTTTTCTTTCTTTAATTTGAATTTCAGTTACATGATATGCTAATGCTGACGAATACTTGATCAATAAAATAACTAAATGTTTAAAATTACCACGTATTTCTTCACGCCACCCTTTTCTATGATATCTGAATGAATGGCAGTCTACCCAAAAATAAAATTAAATGTAAAAGGTTATTAATTAATTCTTTATTAAAACAAATGTCGGCATTCAATTTTTCAGTTATAGATAGAACAAGTGGAAATGATACTTATTTATAGTTATAATTAAAGACATTGTGTTCATTTTTCCATTTATTGAAATAAGATTTTTAAAGCACAATAATAGTAGAAAACTTTATTAATTTTTGTAGAGTAAGACAACAATTTTCGTTTAATGATAGTTCCATCATCTAACTTTTTTCAATACCAATTATCATGAAAAGACCGGCTAAACTTTTTCGGAAACTGTTTATCAGGTAAATAATTCGCCAATGTCTGTGATGATACTCTTTAAAAAAAAAAAATGTATGATACCAGGAATGAGTTTTTCTATTTGGGAGAACACCACAGGATCGTAATCCATTTAAAGTATAAAAACAAAATTAATTTTGTAATACATTAATTATATTTAAATAATAGGAAATATTCTTACCATTAATAGTGTGTTATTCTTTATTTACTATTCAACATTCATTGGATCCACTACAAGTAGAAAAAATAAAATAAAATGTATTGTGTTATAATAATAATAATAAATAATATTGTAAAAATAAGAATTCAAATATTTCTTCATTTTTCAAAATGCCATTAGCTTATGTTTATACATCATATGTTTATATTAATAATTAAATACATTAAATGCACGTATTTTATAAGGTATTAATTTCATAGTAAATTAGTAACTATATATTTTTACTAGATATATATCTATGATCCTGACTGAGTGCAGTTAAACATTTTACTTTATTAAATTTATATGAACAAAATTTTAATTTTTGACAAAAATATTAAAAATATTTAATTAAATAATAATTCACATGGAATTCAATAATGTAAGTATCAAAAATATTATTTGTTTTGGAAGGTATATTTGGGGGCTAAGATTCCAGTCCCTCTCCTAGTTGCGCTTATGATTCTAACTTGTCACATTTATAATTTTATTAATTTTTGTTTCAAATTAACTCTAATGTTTGTTAAAATATTGTGTAAAATATCACCTGCAATCTATAATTTATATGCTTAATAATCATTTAGATTGTAGAATAGGAAATCCAATTAATAGTTTAAATTTTTTTTTAAGGTAGACCATTCGAAAGATTATTATGTTTAGAAGCAGCCACAGATGCAACGGGTAAAGGAATGTTTAATACTTTTTGTCATATTACCAAAAAATACCAAATTGATTGGAGAAAAGACTTGTGCGCCCAAGCATATGATGGAGCTGCTTCGATGCAGGGGGAGTATTCTGGATTACGAACTTTTATACAAAATGAAAACCCTAAAGCATTATATATTTGGTGTTTCGCCCATATTATGAATCTTGTTATAGTTGACACTTTGGATAAAGTAACAGATATAAGGAACTTCTTTGGAGAACTGCAAAGCTTGGTGGCTTTTATGAGAGCTAGAAAACGAACATCAACATTCTATGAGTGTCAAAAAAAATTAAATGTCGGAGATAAAGAAAAATGTCGAATTCGTAAACCAGAATCCATTTTTCGGATACCAGATGGACTTCTCATGACCGAGTTATATCCGTAATTCATGATAAATATGATGCTTTGAGGGACACTCTAAAAATATTATGCACGTCAGAAGATAGAGTTACATCTTTAAATGCACGCATATTTCTAAAGATTATTTCTTCATTTAATTTTATTCTGGTTTTAAAACTGGTTAGAGAAATATTTTTAATCACAACTCCTACATCATGTTATTTACAGTCTAAAAATTTAGATTTTATTCAAGCTCTTCATCTAATTGATAAAACTAAGCAGCTATTAGAAGCACTACGTTCAGATGAACAATTTTATGATCTTGTTAAAGACGCTAAGAAGTTTGCTATGGATAATAACTTACCAGAAACACATTTTAAGGAATCCCGCATACATATAAGAAAGAAAATGCCAGGGGAACAAGTAAATAAGGAAATTACTACTTCAATGTCAGAAAAGTAATACTCATAATATTGATAATCACTATACTATGAATTATCCAGTATGTATATTTAATTATTTCATTATTTTGTTGTAGATTCAAAATTGACACTTACTTTATGGCTTTGGACCAAATAATATTTTCAATTACCAATAGATATGATGGGGCTCGAGAAATTTTAAAAGATTTAGCCCTTCTCTCTCCAAATCGGCTAATGGATGTTGCCAAATCTAAAAATGAATTGCCTACTGATTCATTTGTTCATTTGTCACACTGGATTAAAGACATACATTTAGAAAAAATTAAAAAAGAATATATTGTATTTAGCAAAAACATCACAGAGCTTATTTGTGGCATGACATTACCTGCCAAACTTCATTTCGATTCATCGCTAAATACAGCGGATATTATATATTCAGATGAAGAATCTTCATCAGATGAAGAATGTGTGATTGATAAAAATACTAAAAATAATTGTACAACAGCAATGGATATTATTAATCTAATTTCAAGTTATGATTTAAAACAGGCATTTCCTAATTTATATTTGGCTTATAAAGGTTTATGTACCATTTCAACAACATCAGCTTCCGCAGAAAGGAGTTTTTCCAAGGTATTTATTTTAGGTATGTAACAATGTTAAAACTTTCACGATTGATATTTGTTAATTTTAAAATATCAAGGATTATAGTTATCTTAAAATTTGACAGTTAATATGTTCTAGTACTGTAAATAAATTAAATTATTAATTTATTCATAATTTCATTGAATTTTCTATTGAAAAAATTCATTATTCAAATAATTTATTTCATAAATATGGTCAGTTAATTATTTTAATTGTTGTGTCTATTTTAACTACTAGTTAAATCTAATGCCAACGACTAATTAAAATATAGTATAATTAACCCTAAATGTTTTTAATAATATTTAGTTTAGCTTTACATTTGTTTTACAACCTTATCATAAAATTTTTAATATGTGCTAAATATTACAGGTAAAACTAATTAAAACAAGACTCCGTTCGACTATGTGCAAATCTAAATTGGAGAGTTTATTAATCCTTTCGTGTGAGAGAGATAAAGAAATTAATATAGAAGAAGTAATCAATACTTTTGGAATAACATCTTCTGTTTTAAAAAAAGCCTTAATGTATACTTAAATAATAAAAATTATGTATAAATAATACAAATATAAATATAAATAATAATAAATATTAATTAAATATTTCTACTTCCTAAAAATTATATTCTTTACATGTCTTAACTGACATGAAGTGTATGTCTTTTCTGAATTTCAGGGGTAGGTGCACCATGGTTTGAAAAAATAATGTGTCCCACGGATTAAAATTGTTCGCGCCGCCACTGATTCTAAGTACCTATTATAATTTATCAGCACTAGAAATACTTGAATTTATATTGCCTTTTCTTATGTTTTTACTAACAACCGATTGTAAATGTTAACAATATTGTCAATATTTGTAACAAATTCAAATTTCAAATACTTAATATATAATATAATATATCTTGTAATTCTTAAAAAAAGTGTTAGAACAAATTTTAAGGTTATAAACGTAATCCTTAGATTAAAAACTGCAAATAATTGTAATTGGATAGCAATAATTTATTGATATTTATTAGTTTATAACATTATAAAACTAATTTTATAATGAACTATAAACAATAATAAAAATATATAATCGATTTTGACATTTTGTACTTGTATTTCAATACTTCTTTTAAAATAGAACTATATTGTGATAGCTTATATATGATAACACCTGAACAATAATTAGTTCTTATTAGAATTTGTTGTTAGAATCTCACCATGCATTTTGAATAAGATATATAATTTTAATCTCAGAAACAGTTTACTTGTTATAATGTATCAGCATTATCATAGGTATATGATTTAAGTGATTTAACACCACAAAATTATGTTTGATATTTTATTAATATATTGTAGTCATCACTGTATCAATACTACTATTTAAATATCTATAAGCTTTAATAGGTACCTAATTAAAAAGTACCTACCTATCACATTATAAGGAGTAATTTTAAAGGTCACATTAATGACATTTATTCACTATCCACTTGGTGATTTTTTAAATGTTAAAGATGTTTTACTCACTATTGACATATAATATTATATATTAACAATATAACATGTAATATATTCTCTCTCAAAAAGTTTAAAAATCACTTAGGTAATTAAAACATTCTTTTTAAATTATATAATTTATCAACATCTTATTAAAATAATAATTATCATTTAGTGATTTATTAATTTATAATAAATTAAATACATGTTTACTAATATTTAAAAACATATTTATGAATATTTACTAAATTTATCACAATAGGTAATTTTTAAAATTATATAATAGTATATAGGTGCCTATAGGATGAACACTATAACAAAAGCTTTCACATAAATGTAAACAATTTTTGTAAAAACATCTACTATTTATGAAAATATACTTGTATACTTGGCATTAGAAGTATGAACTTCAGTTATTATGTAAGGATTATTCTCAATAAATGGCAATATCAGAAAAGATACAAGGGTGGCAAGATATAAAAGTAATATAGGTACAAAACTATAAAATATAATTAAAAGTTAGTAAACATTGAAATATTTAAGTATAATTTAATTTGAATAAAAACAGTAGGAAATAAATATATCTTAATATGAAATAATTGTTATCAAAAAACCTAATATTTATTAAAATTGACCTGTATCTTTAGCATTAGAATTATGAAATTCAGAAATAGTAAGCAATGATTCTATTTAGCAATAGTAGTAATATCTAAAATAAACATAATTATTAAAAAATGATGTTTAAAATAGATAGTAAATATTCAAATTGCTTAACATACTTTAATTCGATTAATGCCAGTAAATAATTCTGTAAAATATTACAAGAAATTAAAAAAAGAAAATATTACTTACCATTTTTCAATTTTTATTTTGATTATTTTCTGATACATTTGAAATTTAACGCCTTTTGAAAAAATGTTGGTATATTCGTAGTTTTATTTTTATGTTTTATGGTCCTATAAGGCATAGTATATTGTATCTAGTTATAGAATTAATACTGCCTCTTTTTTTACCACACAAGCACTCATAATTTAATTAATTCGACATAATGTGTATAAAATACTTAAATATTTAAAATAAGCAGGCTTGTATGATATAATAAATAATTAGCTAATAAATAATAATTATATTAATATACCTATTTACTATAATACTATCCAATTCATACCTACCCACCTACCCATTTAAAAAGAGATGGTGGCCGCCATCCCTAATATATAGGTTCGGCGCCACTGAGTTTGTCAATATACATTATTAGATCATCATTGTTAATTATCAATTGCTAGCCTTTATTAGTGTCGGAAGGAGAAGGAGTTTAAAATTCATGGATAATCGTTATTAATTTTTTACAATATCAAATTGATGTTTCTTTAAATTGAAATTTATTGAGAATAAGTCATTAATTTTATTAAATATATTTTTTTTACAAATATTACAGCCTTTAACTGACCACAAATAAGATTATAACTGAATAATGTATTCTGCATACTTTTTTTATTTAGTATAAATAGTTACTATTTTATTACTTTTATTACTTTGTTGAAATAAGTATCACATCTAATTTTTATTTTTATAATTAATTAATTATGGTTGTTTAATAATGTAATTATGTATATAATAGTGTACTTATTTATACTGTTCTGTTATGGTAAATTAAAAAATAAAAACTGTATAATGAAATTAATATTAGATATAATTCACTCATTTAGTACAAAGACCCAAAACCAAATACTGAATATATTTAAAATATATAAATGGATTTAATTTTTTTTTTTAGCTGATTATTTTTTGTTCTTTAGTTGATGAAAATTCAAATTCATTTTAGGCACTAATAAAAACAACTAATGAATCATTTCCTAACCTAACCATTGTTTTTAGGATAATGCTTATTATTCCTATGACACCAGATAATGCGGAAAGAAAATTTTCAAAATTAAAGCTAATAAAAACATATTAATGCAATAAGCTAGGGTGAGAAAACTTTTCGAATTAGCATTAATATCGATTGAAGAAAAAGTATCATCCACAATGGGCTATAATCATTTAATCGATATCTTTGTTTTAAAAAAATTGAGAAAGAAAATGTTTTGGAACAGGAAAAATTATTTTATCAAGTGCCCCGCTCAAACTAGTGTTGGCCCTGAATCGCGTTATAAACAAAGATATGAAACAGGAAGGTGGTAGAGGAATATGCCTCAATTTTTTTCATTGTGTAGGTACAGGATGGATACCTAACATCATTCATAGCACTATGATACGCGTTACTTAAAGTCCACGATTACAATTTAAAATAAGATAAATTATATGCTTACTTCACGACCTAAGAACATTTGGGAATAATATTATATATCAAATGCATGCATTGCAGTTTCCAGAAAACGCTTGAATTGTCAGTGTTAAAATAAAATATGTGATGACTGGCTACATTTCGGAAGTTATTTGGAAAACCAACATAACTTTAAAACAGCATTTGAAATTTTTAAAAAAGTTGCATATTTGGTTTGCTCGTATTTTGAAGTAATTTAAATATTAATATTTTATATTTTTACTAATTCCATTAACATTTTAATAAAATGGAATCGACATGGGATAATTTTTTAACACGCAAAACATTCAATGTTTTTAGAATATATTGGAGTACTAGATATCAAGATAGCATGTGCATACACTATTTGTAAGTTGGCCAACCATTTTCAAGTACCTACATGGATATCGATATTATTAATATTTAAAACTCCTGAAAAAATTATAAAATCTCTGTCGTTAGTTTATGTTGAACACTACTAAATATTAAAGTGAAAACTTTTCATTAACTAGTGTTACTTTTCATTGAAAACGATAATTTTCCTATTATATTCGCATCACGGATCTTAATGCAATTTTCAGGTATATTTAAAAAAATCTATAGTAACTGTTTTCAAATTCAGTCTTTGAATAAAAGTTTTTTTTCATTCAAGAGGTTTCTGTATCTGAAGTTTTTTTTTTTCTATAATATATTTTAGGCATATGAGTATGGTGTTACCCGAGTACTAATAACCGAATAACTTCAAGAATGGAAAATAAGTTATAAAACACATGATTTAACCATAAGGTACTTTATTTTCTTTTGGAATTCAACGATTATCGTAAACCTACACTAACAATTATATTCAAATGTAGTGATTAAGAGATTGAATTCGAAATATTTAACTATTATACATCCAATGTTATTTATTTGATTATAACTATTAAAAACATATCAGTTATTTTGTTTAAGTTAAATAAAACTAATTAACTTAATCACTTAAATACAATTTTATTGCCGATTGCTACTTGAGTTAAAATTGTTGTCATGGTAATTTAAATTTTATAAATTTATTGGTACATGTAAATATTAAATTAAATACATATTGAAAGTAACATAGTTAATTTAAATCCATTTATTACATTCAATTTACCGAATTAAAAATTATTAATTATTACGTACTTATGGATTATTTAATACCTACCTACCTAACTTACCTAACCTACCTACTATACCTATTATACTTATAAAAATGACCTTCAGAATAGTCAATAGATGTAAGTGCACTCATTTAACTTAATATTATCTACTTATTACATAATGAGCGTGTTTTACTAAAAAAATGTTTGATTATGCAGTGTTCTAAATAAAAAAATAAGAGAACTTGAAGAAGATATTTTAGTTTGAAATTTGCATTAAAACTAGTGCCAGAAAACCGGGAATGCAGAGTGAAAATTGCACACAGGGTATTATTATACTCTACTTATAATATATTTGTATATTATGAGATTTCAAATGATACAAGGACTGGCATGAAAATATCAATGTATTATTTATTTTAATGCAATTAATGTTATTAATAATTTTACAAATACCCCTTGTTCTGTATCCTTATAGGTTATTGCCTAATGTTCTTATATTAAAATCTATTAAAATCATATTATAAATATTATAAAAAATATTATATGAAAATAATGTATACTAGTTATTTTGAAATGAAATATAATATTTTTTTATTTATTCTCTTTTATATATTCTAGTTAACTAGTAGTTTTTGCTCAATAACATACTCATAGTATTAGTATAAGTATTAGTATAAGTATTAGTATAAGTATAAGTATAAGTATTAGTATAAGTATAAGTATTAGTATTAGTATAAGTTAGTATAGGTAGAGGATAATTATATTAAATATTTTAGCTCTACTTCGGTAAAATAGTTTAGAATAAATTATTTATTTAAATAATAAACCATCATATTTATTTAGGTAATTAGTATATTTTATTCAAATGTTTAAATTTAAAAAAATTCCTCTTTCCTTAGAAAATAAATTTTTTTTTAGATGCTATTGAAAAAAATATAATGATAAGTGGCCTCAATATTTTGATTTACATACAAGCCTCGAGTAGTCTAGTTACGACAGTGATTAAATATACTGACTGGATATAATATATAATATGGTTGATTAAAGGTATTTATGGGTTTAGAATTTTGTGGCTTAGTTAAATTAACTGACAACTTAACAGTTACCATAATCTATATTTTGAGCAAATCAAGGAATGTATTAGCTTACCATGTGCTTTTTTAATATACTTTGTACATAGAGTTTATTAACAAAATCATTGTTGAAAAACAAATTTTAAAATTTTTCCAGTGATTTAATTTAATTTAATTAAATAAAGTTGACAATGACATCTGGAGATCTCAAATGCAATACAAAGCTTGGTTGACTGATTAATTGAAATTATTTAAATAATTATAGTTGAAAATGAAATATTTAATTCAAACTATTATTATTTAAAATCTCTAAAATCGTCACATTCTGTTTATTTTTAACATTTATTATAAATGCTAAAATAATAATTATCTCAAGTGTTATAATTTTTTCTTCTTTTCCTTCGCCTTTCTCTTAACTATTAGGAATCGGCCACCCTTTTAAAAAAATTCAGTCTACTAAAAACTGCGACCGATGCGGTGTCAATCGTCAAAATCTTAATGCGATTAATGTGTCCTAGTATAATTTTAAAAAAATTAAAAAAAAAAAATACTAGATAAAATATTTAAGTTAACCAAATTTTAGTGTTTAATTGATTGTATTAAAAAAGTATTCTAACTGCCGTACGATCGGTTCGATAACAATAAGAATCACATTTTCGACCAAACATAACCTTCCAAAATACCATGAATTTAATTATCTAGTAACATGATCAGTGTTTATTTATAAAATTTAATTTATTTTATGGTACAAAGTTTGTTTTAAAACCGTTAAATTTACTCGACTCAGGTGTTTCAATTAAATCATAAGATTAAGAATGATGAACTTTATTTGTTAAAAATGGCCGAAAAGAGCTAATACAAGTCGTATAATATTGATATATCAATATATAAAAAATAGTATGTAAGTATAAATGAATTAATTAACTAATAAACGTTTTGAGTGGAGTATTATTGCAAAGTATAAATACATATAAATTTGTATTAACCCAGGGCCGGTCTTAAGTTTTACGCCATCCAAGACAGTTTTAATTTATGCTGCTCAGTTTACTACACATAACATAAAAATTATATAATTAAAATAAATTTTATAAAATATTATATATCATATATTTACCACCCATAATACATTCATTAATGTTATCATATATTAAAAATAAGTCATTAATTATACATAAAAAATATATTAAGTGAAATTCATTTTGCGAGCCTTTTCTTGTACAAAATCAGATTTAAAATACATTTTTTAATTCAAGACTTCATCACTTCTTTTTCAATAGAAATCGTAGCAAGATCACTAAATCTTTCTTGGTTCATAAAAGATCTTAAACAGTGGTTTATTATTTTTAATTTGAAAAAGTTTCATTTACCTGATGTAACAGATAAAGACATTATAAAAACAGCCAGAAATGCTACAGTTACATTTGGTACAAAATTGTTATTATTTACAATAACCGTAATATTTTAATGGGGTATGACTAAGTTTTAATAACTCGGTTATTGCTTCTAACTCATCCGTTATTTCTGTTGCTTCAATATCTGATTAACATCTTAATTTTCCGAAAGCAACAATTAAAGATCTATGCAATTTTTCATAATATTATCTTTTATTATTTTTTTAAAACAACTTATGTCATACAACAACGTAGGTACAGCATTACGATTACGATGCATCTACAGTAACGAAATATTATTATTATACAATAAGATATTTGTTTTTGTATTTGTTGAACAATGAACATACATTTCTGTATATTAGATAGGAATATATCAGGACAATAGTTTTATATTTTTGAATTTAGTAACAATTTCGTGGATCTGATATTTGCAGAGTGCTTTGAAGCCAAATTGGATATTTGGAATACTTTTTAGAATATGAGAATGGGTCTAATTCATTTGACTATGTTATTTTCAAACTATTTGCCTTGTAATGGCAATAACATGATGGAATTGAATGAGGAAATTTCGATTTTGTGTTTGGAATCGCTGTGTTTCTAAGGAGTATACAATAGGCAATTCGTTTAACGCATGAAGTCGCGTATTGTTGTTGTGAGGAGTAAATGAACATTAGTGTGAGTGTCTAAGACGCTGGGCATCGCCCATTTGCGCCAAAATAAATGAATTCGTTTTGGGTACAGCCCATTTGTACCAAAATAAAAAATGTATCTTTTTTCAGACAGCCCATTCGCGTCAATTTACCTGTGTAAATATTTTAAATTAACGACTTGGTTAATTCTTATATTTTTAAGACGTCGTATACATAGGCGCCGCCAGGAATTTTATCAGGGGGGTGCATCGTGCAAGTAGGTATAGGCTGATTTACAAATAATGCTTATATACGTAATAATAATAATAATTAGAAATAATAATAATAATAATAATAACAATAATAATAATAATAATAATGCATTGGTTAAATACGTAAAAATATTTTTTCAAATTGTATGATGATACAAAGTTATTTTAGTTTTTTTTTTTGACGACTACAATTTCTTTTTTGTCAAGCCAGGGGGGTGCACTTGCACCCCCTTGCACCCCCCTCACGGCGCCCATGGTCGTATAGTAAAGTTATACTAATAGTTCAAACAGATGTTTATATTAAAATCAACAGTTGTGTTAAAAATATACCTAACCTTCAAAAAAATACACAAGTTAAAACCAGATTAAAAAAAACTTTAAAAGCAATTGAGAATTATAAAAACAAAAAAATAACGCGTTATGAATATGTGCAAATAGTTGCATTTAATTACAATAAAGATTAGGAAGATATGTTATAAAGAATATTTATTTATCTTTTCTAATTATTATATTTTTATTTATTATTTATTATTATGATTAATTTAATTATTATTTTTGATTGACTATTGTTACCTATAACTTATTATATAGTAATTATTTAAAAAGTGTATTATCTATTGAAGTATTTAAAAAAAAAATCGTATTATAAACTATAATTTTATTTAAAAAATTTTATTATAAATTATTATTAGAAAAAGAAAATATTGTAAAAAAATATATATTAGTTTATTATAATTAATAAAAAATATGTAAATACTATTAACTATTACATTAACTATTAACTAATTTCAATTTGTATTAAGGTGTGATTCCTATGCGCGCGGCTGTAGTCGCGCCACTATAGTCGCGACCGTCGTTTTCAGCCGCCCATATACCTTTTTTATTTTGGCGCAAATGGGTTTGTATTTGTTAATTTGGGCTGTACCCAAAACGAATCCATTTTTTTGGCACGAATGGGTAACTCCCAAGACGCCACCCGTCGCTTACCAAACGGCTCCCGCCGAAAAAGATTTTACCAACAGGTCAATAACCTAACCGAAAAATTATTTATATATAATATTATACGTACTCGTACTCAGCGAGTATCATAATCACCAAAACATGTGTGTATTATTTCATCGTGTATCACTCATATATCATCGATATCTAATCTATAGCATGTGTCCATGGCTAATTGAGCCAAAGAATATAAAAGTATTAATAATTAGACTTTAGTTTATCTTATCTGTTTCTGTTCGATAACCATAGCCATGATCTTAGGTATGTTAAGGTATGTATATCTTAGATTATATTTGTATAGATAATTTTTATATTTTCTTAGATATTTTTTAATCGAATAATTGTGTAATTTATAATTTAATACTGATTACCTCTTAGGAGTTAAGACTTAACTAAATCGTTCACGTATATCAAAAACCATCGGGTACCCGAAAATTTTGGGTAATGGATACCCACTACCCGAAAACATTGACTACCCACAAAATCGGTTATTACCCGGATAAACGGGTACCTGGGTACCCGGGTTTCTGGGTATCCGGGAATTACCCACATCAAATCAAGAGCAATAGTTAAGAGTACAAATAATCTGTACAGACTTTGTAGTCTAAACCTAGTAGCAATAAAAATCAAAATCAAAATCAGACATTTTTATAATTATATTCTTACGTAAAATAATAATATTATAATCAAAATGCTCCTACCTATTTATAGAAAAAATTTGAAACTGAAAATGTCCGTAACAGTTCAAAACAAATCAAAACTTTTTTGAGAATTTTATAGTGTATATATTTATATACAAAATGTTAATATAAACAATCAGTGAAATTCGCAAAATTTTAAATTTTAACCACTCAAATATTGAAGCAGTTTTACTGGCCCCAAACAGTGATGACACTCATGACAAGCACAAAAATAAAAAACACTCATCATTCTAAATTCAATACATTCATCGCTCTGCTCAGAAACTAAAATTATTATTTATATAGTATTATATTTTCATTTACTTATGTATTAACTTTGAAAATAATAAGAATAATTATAGAAGAAAGATTGACCGTGTCGTTAAGGTAGGTGCAATTTTTAGTATTACAAAAACCAATATACTGGTTCAATATGTCTCAGAATAGATGAAAAAAGTGGTTTAGAAATATTTAATAACATTTTAACTTAAAAAAAGGGTTACTATAATCAATATTATGTAGACTAGTATTCTCTTATATTATCAATTTTGGATAAGAATAATTATAGATATCCAAAATTGATAATATAAGAGAATACTAGTCTACATAATATTGATTATAGTAACCCTTTTTTTAAGTTAAAATGTTATTAAATATTTCTAAACCACTTTTTTCATCTATTCTGAGACATATTGAACCAGTATATTGGTTTTTGTAATACTAAAAATTGCACCTACCTTAACGACACGGTCAATCTTTCTTCCGGTGAAATTGGAATTCGCATATCAGTATGTTGTCTTAGAAGATATTTACCAAGGTAAATAAATTTAAAAGGTATGAGACCTAAGATCATTAAATAATTACTATTGTCAGTAGGTAAGTATATTTTGTAGACAGCGATGATTCAGTTTTATATAATTTTATTAACATTAAAGCGAATCAGCTAATAACATACCAATGAATCGAATGACGAAATTGACATCCGATAATATTTAAAAAAATTCATCAGGGTGTGATCGCAGAGTTAAAAAATTAACTTAAAACTGACCTTTGTTGATCCTTTTCATATTTAGTGGATGTACCCAATATTTTCTCTTGCTGGTCAATTTTTATTTTAACTGTCGTCTTTTATATAAACTATACACTATACAAATTGCTTCAACATCATCTAAAATCTTCATTTACTAAAACGATGGAAAATAATGTATTTAAAGACGTGTAAAGTACAACAGAGTAACAGACACAGTATTACAATTTACAAACCACGTTTTCTATACGACTAATGTTAAAAGTTCAAATAACAACAAACACATTTCGAATTTGGCGGGTATTCGAAGGCGTTTTTTACGATTTTAAACCGCAAACGCGCGCGATTAAATCGCCCCGTGTGAAACCAGCTTAAAAAGAACTCTAAAACGCAATTAATATAATGTAAAGATAAAATGTTCATTTTAATTATTATCATAGTTCCAGGAATTTATATTTTAGTCGATGTAC
Organism: Sipha maydis; assembly: GCA_034509805.1. Lineage (NCBI taxonomy): Eukaryota > Metazoa > Arthropoda > Insecta > Hemiptera > Aphididae > Sipha > Sipha maydis. The sequence continues at coordinate 12,846 of JASXSY010000055.1, read as the reverse complement.
GGTCCCACGATAAATGAGATAACAGATTACACACACTCATGTTCATATACTTTTCACGCATTGACACAACCAAAATTTTATGTGATAAATAAAATGCTAAAATATTAAGTACTTTGAAAGCAGCGATTTATTAAGGAGTTGTGTATAGACAATTTCATAATTTATCCGCTTACGCAGTGTGTATATTATTATATTATGTTAGTAGTAAATTATCATTAGTGTGTGTGATTTCGTTCGGGATTGCTCATACAACGTCGGTATTTGTCGAGGCATTCATACTATGGTAAAGCAAACAAATAAGACTTCTAGTGGTTAAAATTATGAAAAATATAAAGATTTTTGAATTGGTAAACAAGATTATTATGCATCGGTCGGACTACTTTTTCAATTTTAACAAATTCTTGATGAGAATAAATTTTACACTTAATAAATTTGTCAATTTTAATATTCAATATATTAATAAATATATGCCCTAAGAACGTTATCGTATTGTTTACGAAAATATAATTAAAGATTTTACATTATATTATGTAACGGACGAATTGCAATTAGATATCTGTATTACTGAAGAAGTTTGAATAGTAAAAATAATAGTTGTAGTTAAGTTGCTTAACTTATCGTTATCTTATTCATTTACTTACTAGGTATATAAGTTAATTAAAATATACTGTAACGTTTATGTTAAACATTTCATATTATCTATTGTAAAATAAGAAGTTAACACCAAATTATGATATATTATTATTAGCGTATTATGTTCATTACACATGCTAGTGCGTGTGTATTATTTTCGTTTATAATACATATAATACAGTTTATGTATGATATAATTAATATTATTATGAATACACTTAATTAATTTTTACACGATGTTTATTATTATCATTATTACGAAAGCAGAAACATAACGCAATTTAATTTACGAGTATGTATAAAAACATAAAGAGTGATTTATTTAACATGCTAAGTACTCAATTATTAAAATAAATTTTTACTAACTGTGTGTTATATATTTTTAAATTACCTATATAAATTAAATATTTTGTTTAGAATAATTATGATCCCATGTTTTTGTTTGACAAATTTGTGCATAATATTCAGAAAATTGTGCAAACAAAATGTTGGATTCCCACTTGTCTTATATTGATCATACTTCAATGTAAAACATTTAAAAATTATGTTATCAGTTTTTTTTTTTTTTTTTTTTATGTAAAAATATTAACAGTAAGGATTTGAAAAGGTGTGTTACCCTGGCACCCCAAGGTCAAAATTTTGACCCGAAAACTATTTGGTATTATGTTGTTAATTATGTAACAATTTTTAACCACAAAAATAAATTTTGTAACCGCACTGGAGCCGCGGAAAACAGCGTTACAAGTCCCGGGTGCCAGGGTAACGTTGCCCCAGCACCGCAAACATTAGATAATTAAAATTTTGACTTGAAAACTGTTTGGTATTATGTTATTAATTATGTAACAATTTGTAATCACAAAAAGAAATTTTGTAACCGCACTAGAGCCCCATAATATTATAAGTTAATTTATTTATTAAAATATCTACGTCTACAAAATAGTTAAGCCTTTGTCGTTGATATTTGTTATTACTTTTTGTTAATCTAATATGTCCCACATTAATTGTTAAATATTTTTAATATTACTCTAATAGTATACGGTCCAAGAGCTGACGACTTGTTACTGATATGAATTTACGGTAATTTTACCATATAGTTAAAACTGTTAAAATTTAAATTAACATATTAATAATCAATAGGTATATGATATATATTTTTGTCTGTTCTAAGCACAGTGATATAAATATAAATATTTTTAAAATATAGTTAATATGCATTATATTATAATAATATACATTATATTATAATTTTTAATTTATAAATTATAATAAATTGTTGGGCAGTTATTTTATAAATTTTATTTAAAATGAGTGACTGTGATAGTGATGAAGATAGACTCCCTAAAATCCGTGGTGAATCTACAAAAAAGTTAAGCCACCAAAAACAAAAGTTTAGAGGTAGCTGGCAATCAGTTCCTGAATTTAAAAATTGGCTAGAACCTGTTAAAGATAATAATTATAAGGCTTATCGTCGTTATTGCCAAGTACAGTTTGTATCTGAATTGTCTACATTAAAGAAACATTCCAAATCTTCAAAGCATTCAGCCAATATTAAAGCAGTTAATAAGTCTTCTTCAATAGCATCTTGCTTTACAAATGTACAACAAAAAAAAAGAAACTGAAGCAATAAAACTATTGGAAATAAAGCTATGTGGTCTTGTATCCGAACATAATATATCAATAAATTCCATTGGCCATTTAACTAGAGTACTAAAAGAGTCTGTTCCTGATTCTAAAATCATAAAAGGAATCAATTTGGGAAGAACAAAAGCAACATCTGTTATAAAAAATGGTATAGGAAAGTGCCATAAGGAAGAATTAATAGTACACCTAAAAAATAGTTTGTTTAGTGTTATCATCGATGAAAGCACGGATGTTGGCACTCTTAAAACATTATGTATATGTGTGCGTTATTTTAACGAAGTTACATGTAAAGTAGAATCATCATTTTGGAGTTTGATACAACTTTTTCCTGATAATATATCTGCTAATGAAGGAGCAACTGCCAATACAATTTATTCTGAAGTTATTAAATCGTTTGAAATAAAAAATATTCCATTTAACAACAACACAGGTTTTGCTTCTGATGGCTGTAATGCTATGATGGGCAATTGGAATAATGTTGCTTGTAGATTTAAATCTGATTTTCCAGGAGTTTTCATATAAAAGTGCATTTGTCACTCTTTACATTTATGTACAAGTGAATCATGTAAAAATGGTACCTCGAAGGTAAATTTAATATTATATTATTATTTATTAAAATGAAAATTATATTTTATTAGGTGTGAGGATTTCGCTCGTGATGTATATAACTATTTTAAATCCAGTTGTTAAAGATTTTCACAATTTAAAGAATTCCAATTATTCTGTGATGTTGAGCCTCATAAAATTTTAAGACCATCTCAAACAAGATGGCTTTCGTTAGAAAGTGTTGTCTGTAGAATTTTAGAACAGCGGGAACCATTGAAAATGTTTTTCAGATTACAAGGTATTTTGATTTCCATAATTACTCAATATCATAAAAAGTTATAACTTAGTAGATAGGTATTTATTAAATTAATGTTTACAGATATGAGGAAAAGCTTGCTTCAGTTGAAAAAATATATGATTATTTGAATGATCCTTTGATTTAATTGTTTTATCATTTCCTAAAATGGGTGTTACCTAAATTTACTATATTAAACAAATTATTTCAAAGTGAAAAAGTCATCTTAACATCTATGCATAACAAAATGGAAGAAATGTATACAGGTATATTGTACATTTGTACATCCATATATTTTTTAACATATTATTTCATTTATTTGATTAATTAACTACCTAATTATAATTATTATATAATGATAAATGTTTAGAGTTGATTTTTGCATACATGATTCAAATGAATAAACCACTAGAAGTCTCACCCGATGATAGTTCAAAGTTTTTACACAATGAACAGATGTATTTAGGAATAGGTGTTATGAATGAACTTAAATCACCAGAAATCTTTTCAAAAAAAGAAATGTTGAAGGAATTCTACGAAAGATTCAGACAATTTTTAATAACTGCTTGTAAACAAATAAGAAAAAGGTAATGTAATTAAAAAAAAAAAAAATAGTAAAATAAAAATTATAATTTACATTAGGTATGGTTTATAATTACAATATAAATAAAACAATTTCTTTTAGATACAATTTTGAAGAATATGCAACATTTATTCCCGCAAAATGCATTAAGTAAAAATCGACCTATATCATTATTTTTATTTTTTGATGAAGTTCCTAGGATAATTAACAGCTATCAAGAGATAGATCTTCAAAATATTGATCATGAATGGAGAAAGTTAATAATTACTGAAATAGATCCATCTAGAAAAGAGAAGTATGTCGAAGAGTTTTGGGTATATTTATATAAGTGGAAATTGAGGAAGAATATAAATTTAAAAATGTAGCAAAGTTTGTTTTACAAGCTCTAAGCTTGCCACATTCTTCAGCTGAGTGTGAGCGATTATTTTCTAAGATGAACTTAATTAAAACAAAAATCCGGAATAAACTTCAAACCAAAACATTGAATGGCTTTTTACTATTTAGTCAACATATTAAATAGACAACGTGTGTAAAATTTTAACCTACTAAAATTAAACAATAAATAGCATTGTATGATAAACGTCAATCGCCAACGACCATACCACGTTGAATACACCAGTTCTCGTCCGATCACTGAAGTTAAGCAACGTCGGGCGTAGTTAGTACTTGGATGGGTGACCGCTTGGGAACACTACGTGCCGTTGGCATTTTTTTTATTTTTTAATTATTTATTACCCCATACAAATTCCCTATTTACCTTATTTTAATTTTTTTATATAAAACATTTAATAATGATATTTATTTAATTTTACACGTTTTTTATTCTACTTTTTATCATCTATAGATGGTAAAAGTAGTGTAATATTAATTCGTCGAATGACTGATGAACATTATAATATTGTGAACATTCTATCCATTTATCTGATGATTTCAAAAAGTAACTGCCTTCGGTAGTATTGTACCAGAATTGCATTGTTTTGAGCGTTCGAGCATTGGAAGTTAAATAAAATTCTACAACTATTTACCTAAAAATATAATAACGTAGCAACATGTACTATAACGTAATATATAAAATAAAATTCAAGTTAGTGCGTATATTAAACTAATTTTTATAATGAAACCAACTTAAACTAGCATCGTTAGAAACCAACTGATTTTTCCGTTTTAATGCAGTTACCATTATAGGGTAACTGGAAAAAAAATTGTGCATCTTTATCATCGTTTTCAATATTCGTAATTCTTTAAACATTCAACTCAATGAAATTGGATAAAAAATCTAAACTGGAATATCATTTTAAAACCTTGAAACACGAGATATTAGATTGAACCAAAGTATAAGTAAATATTTGATGGACCGAATTCATTATTATTTATGCAGTTGTTCATTCATAACGGAAAAATCCCACCAAAATTAAAATAGTTTATACCCTCTTAGTAATGTAATTTACCTTTGTTATCATTGCTGCTATCAATTGTGCAGAGTGTTACTGTACCACCACTGGATCACGATTATAGATATACCTTTAATCGTGCACTGGATGATAGTATCAGTGTTTTAATATTAAAACAACGAACCGTGAAATGAAATAAAAACTAGTATCGATTTATGATTTCATAAAACAAATTTATTTTCGCGAAAATAAAATTATTATACACACTTAATATACTTAATAACCGTAAACATGAATTATATAAATAAATATAAATTATGTATTAAAAATAGAAACGTACAATAAAAATATGTACAAAAAATAACAAAAATAAAATCAGTCTTGTTCGAAAATAATAGGAAGTATTATTATTAGGTATTCACAAAAATAAAATCACATTATGCATGTTGACTGGAGGTGTGGTTTAATCGACTTCTTCGACAGTGGGTCCTCGGGAATGTGATGATCCAGGGAATCCGGCGCCGCTACCGGCCGGCATTTGAGGTCCTCCGGCTTGTCCCCCGTGTAACTTCATCATCAAGCCCGAGCACTTCTTTTGGATTTCTTTCAACTTGTACTCGAACTCTTCTTTGTCGGCCAACTGATTGTTATCCAACCACTGAACGACTGCGTCGCATTCTTGTTTGCAGGCGTTCTTCTCGGGTTCGGTCAACTTGTCGCCAGCGTCGTCCAACGCTTGTTTTACGTTGAACACGTAGCTCTCCAGCTGGTTCTTAGCAGCGATCTTCTCTTTTTGCCGTTCGTCCTCCTCCTTGTACCGTTCCGCCTCGCTGAGCATCCGGTCGATTTCGGCTTGAGACAAACGGCCCTTGTCGTTCTTGATGACTATGTTCTTGGACCGGCCAGAACTATTGTCTTTCGCCGAAACGTTCAGTATACCGTTGGCATCCATATCGAAAGTCACGTCGATCTTAGGCACGCCTCTAGGAGCCGGAGGTATGCCCGTCAGATCGAACGTTCCCAGTAGATTGTTGTCCTTAGTCATGACCCGTTCTCCCTCGAACACCTGGATGGTTACGGCCGGCTGGTTGTCCGCGTACGTGGTGAACGTCTGCGTCTGCTTACACGGAATGGTCGAGTTGCGCTCGACGATCTTGGTCATGACGCCGCCTGCGGTCTCGATACCCAGCGACAGGGGGGTAACGTCCACGAGCAACACGTCTTGGATGGCCGAGCTGGTGTCACCGCTCAGAATGGCCGCTTGCACCGCGGCTCCGTACGCGACCGCTTCGTCGGGGTTGATAGACAGGTTAAGCGGTTTGCCACAGAAGTAGTTCTGCAAGAGACTCTGGATCTTCGGAATCCTCGTAGAACCGCCCACGAGCACCACGTCGTGTATGGAACCCTTGTCTAGTTTGGCGTCAGCCAACGCTTTTTCCACCGGTTGCAGAGTCGACCTGAACAGGTCCGCACACAGTTCCTCGAAACGTGCCCGGGACACCCGGGTGTAGAAATCGATGCCTTCCATTAGGGCGTCAATCTCTATGGTGGCTTCCGAGCTTGACGACAACGTTCTCTTGGCCCGTTCCGCAGCAGTCCTTAACCGTCGCAGCGCCCTAGGATTGCCGCGCACGTCCTTTTTGAATTTCCGTTTGAACTCCTCGGCCAGGTGGGACACCAGCCGGTTGTCAAAGTCCTCGCCACCCAAGTGCGTGTCCCCGGCCGTGGACTTCACTTCAAATATCGAACCCTCGTCGATCTGCAGCACGGACACGTCGAACGTGCCACCGCCAAGGTCGAATATCAACACGTTTCTCTCACCTTTCAGGCTCTTGTCCAAACCGTACGCCAACGCCGCCGCCGTCGGCTCGTTGATTATCCTCATCACGTTGAGGCCGGCTATGGTGCCCGCGTCCTTGGTCGCCTGTCTTTGCGAATCGTTGAAATACGCCGGTACCGTGATCACCGCGTCTGTCACGGTCCGTCCCAAATACGCTTCCGCCGTTTCCTTCATTTTCGTCAACACCATCGAACTGATTTCTTCCGGAGCGAACGTTTTATTCTCTCCTTTGAACTCCACTTGCACTTTCGGCTTTCCGCAGTCGTTCACCACCTTGAACGGCCAGTGTTTCATGTCCGCTTGAGTCTTTTCATCGTCGAAACGACGACCGATCAACCGTTTAGCGTCGAATACCGTGTTCTTGGGATTCATGGCCACCTGGTTCTTGGCTCCATCGCCTATCAGCCGTTCGGTGTCCGTGAACGCCACATAACTCGGTGTGGTCCTGTTACCTTGATCGTTAGCGATGATCTCCACTTTTCCGTGTTGCCAAATACCCACGCAAGAATACGTGGTCCCGAGATCGATGCCGATTGCTGTTTTGCCGACCATTGTTTGATTTTCAAAATTCAAGCACGAATTGTTTGAAAGAAAACAAAAATATTCGAATATATAAGCACTTTTCACAACTGTAACGATTTAATAAACGCAAGAGTATTCGCACTGATGTACGTCGAAGCGTATATTGCACTATAGAATATCTCGATTGTTATGATGCGCACTCACACGGAGCTCGTGATCAAACTGTTGCCGAGTGGTGCGCCGTCCGCGTATATATAGCCTAGAGAATGTTCTAGAAAATTCGCGGCGCAGCCGTCGTTCTACCTCGCCGTCCTCTCTTGCCACACACAATACTATAACGTTCTAGAACATTCACGTATTTTCAACGGCTTTCTCGATCTGGACCGTTATAGTCAGTTTGTTTATTTGTTTTAAAAATAATTGTATTTATCATCGTCTATTCGAGTAGTAGAAATATTAGTTTTCGAAGTTGTTTGATTTCGCACTCCAATTCTTTATTATTTATTTTTTTAGTATTTAGTATCTATTTTTTTTTTCAGAAATTACTACGGCCATAAAATTAAGCCATAGGGCCCTCACATGTCCTAAAATATTTATAAAATGTTTATTTACAATATTTTAAATGAATGATTTTTTTATTACCGTAGAATATTTCTGTTACGAATGAATAACTGTATAAATAATGATGAATTCGGTCCAGAACTTAATTTAATATTTACTTACACTTTGATCCAATCCAACATCTCGTGTTACAAGATTTAAAAATGTAAAATAAAAGGGTAAAATATAAACTCGAATAAGATTTTAAAATCTTATTAGAGTTTACATTTTACCCAAATTCAGTGAGTTGAATGTTTAAAACAATATGATTCATACAGTGGTGTAACAAGATTGGAAAGGGCCCCGGGGCAGTAAATAAATTAGGCCCCATATTTCTATCCATAGGAAAAACCACATTGTTTAAAATATAAAAACCTCTTTTTATAAAATTTATAATATATTATAATAATAATAATAATAATAAATGTGATAATCATTACATAGTTAAATAATAATATAACAACATAAACTATAAGAATGCTATATAGATCCCTATTTAGACCTATTGTAAACTAAAATAAATATTGTATTATATTTATAATTTGATATATTTACTGTAATGAATTTTTTATTTATACAATATTTATTTTAGTTTACAATAAGTCTAAATAGGGATCTATATAGTATTATCGGTTCGCTGTTATCTGACGTTGCGCGCAGGCATTAAACATTTCTTGGAAACAATTAATGGTTCGTACGCGCATGCACATGTCATTGCAATGACATGAAATAAAATATTTTGTCCGACAACCAAACTAATTTTAATTAATTTAGACTTATAAGCCTGACAAAAATACGTCAACTTCAAATGATCGGATTTCAATTTTGTAAAAAGATTTGAGTTGATCAACCTTTTTTCTAGGTTATTGTGGAAGTCGATTTTAGAATAACTGTTTAACATTCTTAAAAAAGACAGTAAATTAAATCTTAAAATTAAAAAAAAAATTGAGAAACTCAAATAAGATTTAAAGACAATTTTTAAACAAATATCAAAAATCGATTTCCACATTAACCTAGAAAAAAGGTTGATAAACTCAAATCTTTTTACAGAATTGAAATATGATGATTTTACGTATGCATAATCTTGTCAGGCTTTTAGGTCTAAAACGTGAAATAAATACGCTGCTTCCAACCGCCTTAACAATTTTAGTAAGAATTTATAGTAAAATAACTTATTAACACCATAGACTTTTTTCAAAAATTTAACTTTACTCATTATAAATAGTTAAATAATAATATAACTTTATATTATTGTTTGAAATATAAAAACCCTCTATAAAACCATTAATTAAAATAATAAACGGATAATTAATTGATACTCAAAATAAGTTAGTACTATGTACAAACATTCTTATAGTTTATGTTGTTATATTATTATTTAACTATGTAATGTTATCACATTTTTATTTTTATTATTTTTATTATTATTATTACTTTTTTGTCAGGTTATCGTCGTACGTCGCCGGCGACTGCCGCGACCGCAACGATAACGATAACGTTCATTTTATTTTAATTTCATTTATTTTATGTGATGAATATAGTCTGGTTTTAACCGTCACGTCGGCATAATGTAGTCTTGTTATTTTTTTATTTTAAGTTATCGACGAATGTGGTCATCCCCACAACTATTTACAATGAGTAAAGTTAAATTTTTGAAAAAAGTCTATTATGGTGTTAATAAGTTATTTTACTATAAATTCTTACTAAAATTGTTAACAATATAATATATTATAAATTTTTATAAAAAGAGGTTTTTTATATTTTAAACAATGTGGTTTTTCCTATGGATAGAAATATGGGGCCTAATTTATTTACTGCCCGGGGCCCTTTCCAATCTTGTTACACCACTGTATGAATCATATTGTTTTAAACATTCAACTCACTGAATTTGGGTAAATGTAAACTCTAATAAGATTTTAAAATCTTATTCGAGTTTATATTTTACCCTTTTATTTTACATTTTTAAATCTTGTAACACGAGATGTTGGATTGGATCAAAGTGTAAGTAAATATTAAATTAAGTTCTGGACCGAATTCATCATTATTTATACAGTTATTCATTCGTAACAGAAATATTCTACGGTAATAAAAAAATCATTCATTTAAAATATTGTAAATAAACATTTTATAAATATTTTAGGACATGTGAGGGCCCTATGGCTTAATTTTATGGCCGTAGTAATTTCTGAAAAAAAAAATAGATACTAAATACTAAAAAAATAAATAATAAAGAATTGGAGTGCGAAATCAAACAACTTCGAAAACTAATATTTCTACTACTCGAATAGACGATGATAAATACAATTATTTTTAAAACAAATAAACAAACTGACTATAACGGTCCAGATCGAGAAAGCCGTTGAAAATACGTGAATGTTCTAGAACGTTATAGTATTGTGTGTGGCAAGAGAGACGGCGAGGTAGAACGACGGCTGCGCCGCGAATTTTCTAGAACATTCTCTAGGCTATATATACGCGGACGGCGCACCACTCGGCAACAGTTTGATCACGAGCTCCGTGTGAGTGCGCATCATAACAATCGAGATATTCTATAGTGCAATATACGCTTCGACGTACATCAGTGCGAATACTCTTGCGTTTATTAAATCGTTACAGTTGTGAAAAGTGCTTATATATTCGAATATTTTTGTTTTCTTTCAAACAATTCGTGCTTGAATTTTGAAAATCAAACAATGGTCGGCAAAACAGCAATCGGCATCGATCTCGGGACCACGTATTCTTGCGTGGGTATTTGGCAACACGGAAAAGTGGAGATCATCGCTAACGATCAAGGTAACAGGACCACACCGAGTTATGTGGCGTTCACGGACACCGAACGGCTGATAGGCGATGGAGCCAAGAACCAGGTGGCCATGAATCCCAAGAACACGGTATTCGACGCTAAACGGTTGATCGGTCGTCGTTTCGACGATGAAAAGACTCAAGCGGACATGAAACACTGGCCGTTCAAGGTGGTGAACGACTGCGGAAAGCCGAAAGTGCAAGTGGAGTTCAAAGGAGAGAATAAAACGTTCGCTCCGGAAGAAATCAGTTCGATGGTGTTGACGAAAATGAAGGAAACGGCGGAAGCGTATTTGGGACGGACCGTGACAGACGCGGTGATCACGGTACCGGCGTATTTCAACGATTCGCAAAGACAGGCGACCAAGGACGCGGGCACCATAGCCGGCCTCAACGTGATGAGGATAATCAACGAGCCGACGGCGGCGGCGTTGGCGTACGGTTTGGACAAGAGCCTGAAAGGTGAGAGAAACGTGTTGATATTCGACCTTGGCGGTGGCAGGCGTTCGACGTGTCCGTGCTGCAGATCGACGAGGGTTCGATGTTTGAAGTGAAGTCCACGGCCGGGGACACGCACTTGGGTGGCGAGGACTTTGACAACCGGCTGGTGTCCCACCTGGCCGAGGAGTTCAAACGGAAATTCAAAAAGGACGTGCGCGGCAATCCCTAGGGCGCTGCGACGGTTAAGGACTGCTGCGGAACGGGCCAAGAGAACGTTGTCGTCAAGCTCGGAAGCCACCATAGAGATTGACGCCCTAATGGAAGGCATCGATTTCTACACCCGGGTGTCCCGGGCACGTTTCGAGGAACTGTGTGCGGACCTGTTCAGGTCGACTCTGCAACCGGTGGAAAAAGCGTTGGCTGACGCCAAACTAGACAAGGGTTCCATACACGACGTGGTGCTCGTGGGCGGTTCTACGAGGATTCCGAAGATCCAGAGTCTCTTGCAGAACTACTTCTGTGGCAAACCGCTTAACCTGTCTATCAACCCCGACGAAGCGGTCGCGTACGGAGCCGCGGTGCAAGCGGCCATTCTGAGCGGTGACACCAGCTCGGCCATCCAAGACGTGTTGCTCGTGGACGTTACCCCCCTGTCGCTGGGTATCGAGACCGCAGGCGGCGTCATGACCAAGATCGTCGAGCGCAACTCGACCAGTTCCGTGTAAGCAGACGCAGACGTTCACCACGTACGCGGACAACCAGCCGGCCGTAACCATCCAGGTGTTCGAGGGAGAACGGGTCATGACTAAGGACAACAATCTACTGGGAACGTTCGATCTGACGGGCATACCTCCGGCTCCTAGAGGCGTGCCTAAGATCGACGTGACTTTCGATATGGATGCCAACGGTATACTGAACGTTTCGGCGAAAGACAATAGTTCTGGCCGGTCCAAGAACATAGTCATCAAGAACGACAAGGGCCGTTTGTCTCAAGCCGAAATCGACCGGATGCTCAGCGAGGCGGAACGGTACAAGGAGGAGGACGAACGGCAAAAAGAGAAGATCGCTGCTAAGACCAGCTGGAGAGCTACGTGTTCAACGTAAAACAAGCGTTGGACGACGCTGGCGACAAGTTGACCGAACCCGAGAAGAACGCCTGCAAACAAGAATGCGACGCAGTCGTTCAGTGGTTGGATAACAATCAGTTGGCCGACAAAGAAGAGTTCGAGTACAAGTTGAAAGAAATCCAAAAGAAGTGCTCGGGCTTGATGATGAAGTTACACGGGGGACAAGCCGGAGGACCTCAAATGCCGGCCGGTAGCGGCGCCGGATTCCCTGGATCATCACATTCCCGAGGACCCACTGTCGAAGAAGTCGATTAAACCACACCTCCAGTCAACATGCATAATGTGATTTTATTTTTGTGAATACCTAATAATAATACTTCCTATTATTTTCGAACAAGACTGATTTTATTTTTGTTATTTTTTGTACATATTTTTATTGTACGTTTCTATTTTTAATACATAATTTATATTTATTTATATAATTC
>JASXSY010000054.1:0-75724 GCA_034509805.1 Sipha maydis | reverse complement strand
CTCCGTATCGTTTATTGTTTATTGAAGATAAACATTACATTTTTCAAGGTATTATATAAAAGCTGTGCACATACAAAAGAAAAAAGAGAGAGAGCCCTATCCCTCTAAATTTTCGACTTCGGCGTACAAGACATTAACTCAGTAGTTTTGGTTTCTTCTTTGCCTGATCCGTTCCTCTTCTTCTCTGCTCGAAAGGAGTTGGTTGATAAAATTGCTAATCAGCTTCCATTTGTCAAGGCCACTCATCATCAACTCCACGATCGTTTCCGGTCGCAGCTCCTGACCCAATGTTTCCTCCAGTGTCCTTCGGTCTGTCCTCCATCGGTCACAGCCGAATATTGCATGTTCGACGTCGTCTGTTGCTACGAGGCAGTCAATGCAACTAGGGTCTTCCAATTTCCCAAAACGGTTCAGATAATATCTAAAACATCCGTGGCCAGTTAGCATCTGTGTGAGATGGAAGTCAACTGTTCCACTCTTGCGGTTAAACCAGCTCTTAACATCCCTGATTAGTCTCCAGGTCCATCTTCCCGTAGTTTCATTGTTCCATTCTGTCTGCCATTTCTTAAAAACTTCTTCGCGTATTTCCTTCTCTATCGCCGCTTTATTAGGATCTCTCCTAATTTCATATCTCCTCGTCCTTTCCCACGCAAGGAGGTGTGCGGGGATAACTCCGGCCACTACCATAATCGCCGCTGTCGATACTGTTCTGTATGCCATCGCTATCCGTAGCGCGATGGTTCTTTGAGGTCTAAGTATAGTTTGAATGTTTCTCTTAAACACAAGAGCCGACGACCAAACTGGTGCCGCGTATAGTAACTTGCTTAGTACCACTGTAGCTAGTAGGCGTCTCTTTTTTTGGCCTGAGCCCCCTATATTCGGCATTATTCTATATAATGCCTGCGATGTGCTTTGCGCCCTTGAAGCCGCCGATACGAGGTGTGCACGGAACCCGAGAATTCTGTGAAGTTCCACTCCTAAATATCTAATTTTATCCTTTATCTGGATACTCGTGCCACGTATTTTGAACTCTGGCCTCTCATAGCGTCTCTTATTTGTAAGAATAATGGCCTCTGTCTTTTCTACAGACAATGAAAGTTCTGCCATGTCCATCCATTCTGCGACTGCTGTGAGCGCATTGTTTGTAACCTCTTGTAGGATTTCAGTCGTGTGACCTGTAGTTATCACCGCCACATCGTCGGCGAACGCAACCAATGTGGAAGATGATATACCATGATGATTGCCACCTGTTTGTATCTGAAGCAGATCATCATACATTAGGTTCCATAGGACCGGCCCTAGCACCGATCCCTGCGGTACGCCACATGTTATGTCCTTTTTTCCGCCGTTATCGTACTGGAGTTCTCTCTCACTTAAGTAGCTCCTTATAATTCCTACGAGGTACGCAGGTATTTCTTTAGTATGTAAGGACTCTTCTATTTTGTGCCATTTAGCCGTGTTAAAGGCATTAGCCACGTCTAGGGCTACCACGGCACAGAGCTTTCTTCTATACCGTGGTCCTGTTGTGGCTTTTTCTACGATACTCATTACTTCTTGCACTGCGTCTAAGGTAGAACGCCCTTTTCTGAATCCAAACTGTCTGGTGTTTAGGTCCTGAGATGACTCTAAGTAGTTTTCTATACGTGTTTTGATAATGCGTTCAAAAAATTTGCCAATCGTATTCAGCAGGCAAATAGGTCTGTACGACTTAGGATTATCCAATGGCTTGTCTCCTTTACGAATCAACACCAGTTTTGCTATTTTCCATTCTTTCGGAAACGTACTCTCTCTCAGGCATGTGTTGAACAGGTCCCTGAGCATTTCTGGTTTGATGGTTGATATTTGTTTGATCACCAAGTCTGGTACGCCGTCCGGCCCCGGAGCCTTACCCGTAGGTATTTTTCGGCCGGCCTCTATTACCTCTGCGTTCGTTATCTCTGGGAACCTCGTTTCCGCAGGCATATTTGGCCATCTGATTTTTGGTACCTGAGGGAATAATGTGTCGACTATGGATATCAGCCTACCAGGAAGATGAATTCCCGGGATCGGTCTTCTGCTCATTAGCTTTTTGGCCACTACCTTGTAAGGCAGGCCCCAGGGATCCGTTTCTACTTGTGCGCATAGATTCTTCCAGCCAGCTTCTTTGCTTTTCCTGATAGTTTTCTTTAGTCTCTTTTTTGTCTCCTTGTAGTTGACGTAGTCTGATTCTTGCGTATTATTCTGGCGATATTGGCTTCTCTTGTATTTTCTCCTTGCTTTTAAACAGTCCTTCCTGAGATCAGCGATTTCTTGCGACCACCAAAAAGTAGGTTTCTTTCTTCCTTTGTACTCTCCTCGCGGCATACAGCTGTTGCATGCCTCTTCTAGGTATATTCCTACTTCTTTCGCACTCAATAATGCTGTAGGTCCGACTATTTTGAAGTTCGACCCGGATAGGAAGCTCTGTAATTTAGTGTGGTCATACTTTCTCCATGACCATGTAGCAATGGTGTCTTGTTGACTTGGCTCTTTGGCCGATGCCGATATTTCGTAGGATATATATCTGTGAAGTGATCCGGTGTACTCGTCCAAGACCTTCCATTCACGTACTTGTTGTACTCTGCTTTCAGTTACGAATGTGATGTCGATGTGTGACCTTGATATGCCACCATTGTAGACTCTGGAAAATGTCGGCTTATCACTGCGATTGCATGGAACGAGGCTTAGACTGGCTGCCCAGTCCGTCAGAGCTCGTCCCTTCGCGTCTTCGCGATGATCGCCCCACTCCGGTGATTTAGCATTAAAGTCTCCAGCGACTATGACTGTGCCATTTGTTGTTCTAATGCTAGCCTCTAGTCTGTCGAGGAAGTCGATAAATTGGGTGAATTCGGTATTGGGTGACCAGTAACAGGCGTATATTGTCACTCCTCCGATCTGTACCCAGCGAAAACCTATTTCGTTATTTGAGCCTATCTTGTCTATGGGGATTTTATTATTAAGTACTGCGATTGTGGCTCTGCTGCTAGCGTCGTTGAACCATCCCTCCTCTTCGCTTCTGGAGTGTCTTGGTTCACTAATAACCAGAATGTCGATCCCAAGTTGGTTGGCGGTGGCTTCCATGAGATCATGTGCCTCCCTTCTGCCATCTATGTTAATTTGTAATACTTTAATCATTTCGAGGCAGTGAATGTTATTGATACTATAGTGCAGGAGTTCGTCATTTACTATTTGACTCCTCACTGCATTTATTTGTATTATTTTTAGATTGTTCATGTTGAGTTTGTGCCGTAATTGGTCTTTCTGCACCTTTGTATTATTGCTCTCAAACGTGAAGGGCAATCAAGGTGATTAGATGGCTCTTTTTTACCACAGTTCACGCATTTTGGATTTAACTTGCAGTTTTTCCAATCGTGGTCCTTTTCCTGTGATGAACATATCATGCATGTCTGTATATTTGTAGGACAATACTTTGCAATATGTCCATGCCTTTGACATATAAAACATCTGGTAACTTGGTCGTAGGGTTGGATTCTACAATATGACATGCCGATGAAGAATCGTCCGTTGACCAGTTTATTGTATATACTCGAGTGAACTTCCAGTAACCAGGATACTTTTCTGGAAGATGATTGTCCCTGTGGAGATCTTTTGTTGACTGCATTGTATTTTTCTTTTTCGGTATCTCTAAGTTCAGCGTTGAGACTTATGAGATCCTCAACGACTTCTTCTCCAGTTAAATCGCTGTCAACATTGTATACCAATAATTTTGGTTTCAATGTTTTTTGTTCAACGACATCGAGATTACTTTTGAGCAAGGCTTCTCTTGTATTTCGATCGGCCGGTTTAATATAAATGTCTCCGGTTCTTTTGATAGTATTTGTCACCATTATGTTTGGTCTTGGGTTGTTTTTTAATATCTCGGAATAAGCTTGTTTTTTCAATTCCAGAGATGTCTTACTCTCTGTGTTTTTAACAATGTAACCTAGATCTGGTGTTTCCTTTTTTGCTTTTTCAATTAGCTTTCTGGAACGTTGTCTTTTGTTCTTTTTTCTTTTAACGGTAATAAATTCTTCATTATTGACTATGTTTTGTGGTTCATTTGCACTTGGTGGTCTTAGTCTAGACCCCAGGCGACTTTTGATAGTCCGAGGTATTGTATTGTTTACTTGTTTTTTAGTTGGGTTTACTAATTTCTCGATAATTTTCTTCAATTCTCTTACTTCATCTCGAGTAGAAGATATAATGGTTTCTATCTTGTTTGAAATCAATGTTTCCATGTTTTTCTCCATTTTGTTAAATTTTGTTTTAAAAGTTTTATAATCATCTGATTCTATTGTTGCCATCTTTTGTTTGAGATTTTCTACATATACTATTGATGTTTCAAATTTTTTCATTGTAGTTTTTTCGACTTGTTGATTATGAATTATCTGGTTATGAAGCTCTCGTAAATTTATTAATAGCGAGTCTATATTCTGTGTTTTTTCGTTTGTATCTTTTACGCATGTTGGGCATTTGTCGCAGGTGTTCTTTGTTTTTGCAGGATTTTGTTGTTGTTCCTGTCTTTGTTTTTGTTTCTCTTTTTCTTTTCCTTTTTCTTTTTCCAGTTGCTGCTTTCTCAAAGCGGATTTAAGTTCTTGCATAATTCCATCATCTGATTCACTATCCGATGTAGATTCTTGATTAGGTGGTGGCTCTTTAGTTTTCTTAACCGTTGTTGTCTTTTTGGGCTTTATAGCTCTTGAAGTACTTGGTTTGTCTCTTTCGTCCATGTTTGGATGTTGCTTGTTATCCTGAAACCCTAGATATCCCCAGAAACCCGCCACCTACGCTACAAATCTTATCTGGACGGGTTTGAGTTACTTTTGATTTCAGACTTGTAAAATTTTCGAAAAATAAATTAATTAAAGCCTGTTGATTTCCGATTAGCAACGGCGTAACGGAGATATTTAAATCCGAACTTAGAAAAATTTATCGAAAATCAAACTGTTAGCAAGGCGGGTCGCTAACGAGTTTGTTGATTTTTGATAAATAAAAATTTTTGTTTAAAAATATAAATTTTCGAATGTTCAAACCGCCCTGAAGGGTGCGTATTTGAACCTACGGAGTTGATTCTTATATCAGAAGAAAGGAAGCAACCGTGGGTATGCTCCCTGTAAATTCCAAAGTTATAGGTCCGTCCAGATAGGAGTAATAGCCCTATCCGTTCTGTCACTATGGAAAAATATATATCTGACCTGTGTTGTCCCTTGTTTCGGCTGCGGCTTCTCAACCCTTGGTTCGATTACCTCGAAGTCGGTATGGGAGAACGCAGCTTCTCGAGACGAATCCACTGGTGTCTTCAGCGTAAAAAACTGTTCACTTTTTCCCGACGAAAACGACGATCTCACGGGAGCTCAATAAAACACGTCCGTTAGCAACAATACCAAAATCCAATGACTAACTATAATAACTATTTTGAAAGTTGATGTTTTAAATCCAAATCGCTATAACTTGAACATCCTTATATCAATTTACCCCTGTCCATCACAGGACCACCCACCAAAATAAGGCATTGCATCCGCAACACGTACGCATGAGGATCGGTGGCGTCACCGCGCAACGCTTGGCCCGTATCCACGGTTCGCACGCACATGTTTCGTCCCTTACGGAACCGGGGTCCAATATATCACGTAGCCCTTTGTCCGGGTATCCTTACGAATCGTTACTATTGTTGCGGGACGCACGTGCGCGACAAATGAGATCCTTGTATTTTTAGACTTCAGGGATACGGTACGATCTTGAGCCTCGGTAAAATAATAACATCGTTGAAGAAGTCAGCTCCCCCACCGGACTAGTCTGATGGACACGGTCGTCGTATAGTTGCCGATATACCTAGCGGTGCGCACACGGTCGTTACGACACATACGCGATAAATCTATGCACGACCGTCTGTCGTCATCTCGTGTGGGCACGTTGGCTGTAAATATTGCTGCAGCATCCAGTGTGATTCGTGCTTAAACTCCGATTTTGTATATATATCCGCGGTACATTAGTATCGATGTCGGTCAGACGTGAGTATATTTTGTCGTGCACGTAATGCGTATGATATACGACATTCAACAACTTAAGTCATAGAAATGTGCAATGCGATGTTCTAGTTGAATTCTGAAATGCAATTTTAGTATGTAATACAAAACGTAGTCTATGGCTGGTATTTGCCTAGAGGTGTATAACACACGTGTCGCGTATCACGACATTTCTCTCTAAAAAGCGCGTGTAACCCCGTACATACACGAACCGCCACCGCCGTCGTCGTCGCCGCATTCGTGCACCTTCACACACACACACACACACACACACACACACACACACACACACACACACACGCACACACACACCACCCTCGACCTGTTTTTCCCATTCGGATAAATAATTGAAACTCTACTATTCCCATGGTAACGCGCGCAAATTGACTTATGCCCGGAATTTCAATCACGGACAGGAATAACGGTGGCGACGGTAGTGGCAGCGGTCCAGGGATAGACGGGAGGTAATTTTGTGTATGGAAACACGGCGAGTTTTTGCACGCATATTTTCCAATTTACGGGCAAGATATATATTAGATTAAGAAGTTTTTCTTTGGTAAAAATAATTTATTAATAATAACGCGCGGGGCGGCGGTGAAGGCGGCCAAAGAGAAACGCGAAGAAAACGAATGAATAATGACCGTCGTCTTGCGGTTCGAATTAATGTAAAGGAACGCGCGCGCGAAATGGCGCAGAATGAACGGTGACGCTGCAGAAGGACAAGAAGGAACGAAAAAACAAATTGTAATTAAATCTCGAGTATCTAGCCACTGCCGTCGTCGCCACCGCAAGTATAATTTCGAGGACGTGGAAATAAGGTCAGTGCGATATTATTGCGCGCGAAACGCTTACGTATTATTTAGTACTGAGGATTCGGACGCACTAAATGCTTTTTTTCTCGCTTCGGCTAAAACGTTCACGGTACGACATTTTAATCACGTATCGATGGGTTCGATACTTAAATTTTGCTTTTTTTTCGTGTATTAATTTTTTTTTTTTTTACCCACGGAGCATATTGAAAATTTCCGATAATTCTGGTTTAAAAAAAAAAAAACAAAAAGGGTTGGAATCCACAAGAGTGATTCAGGGATGGGTCATTGATAATGTTGTATTGGTTTTTATACTTGTATCTTATGCAGAATTATTCTGCCCATAAGAAACTTTGAGATGAGTTATCAAGTATTTTGGTCAGAACAAAATAAAATTATCGGTATTTTCTAAAAAAAGAATAAGGAAATATGAAAATTTAAATTTCCTATAACTATCTCAGCATAAAAATAAGAAACAAAACCAATTTTATCGAAAACCAGTGTGTCGTATATTTTAATATACTTCGAATAAATTTTTTGTCAGCTTTGTGTGTTTTTTTAAAAGACAATTATTTGGAAATTACTAAAATTAATTCTTTCAATATATCAACTATAAAAAAATCTTGAATGAAAAATTTCCATAGAATATGATGATTGAAACAGTCTTTCTGGTCGGAATCATGTACATGAACACCAAAAAAAAAAAAATAAAAAATAAACGAAACACAAAACAAGACCATTTCATTCCTCGATTCATTCAAAATCTAAAAAATATTAAATATAAGTCACTTGCACACATTTATTGATACGCATATAATAGTTTATATTATATTATTTTACCACACACAAACATATTATATTCATCCAAATAACTCAAAAAAGTATGAAATCATTTATTATAAAAAATAAATCGATAATTATAAATAACTTTATATTGTAGGATCTAATTGAAATGAGTAATGTTTTGGTTTTGTCATAAAATTAGTATTTTGTGTCTTTATCCATGATTTCGACCAGAAGCAGTACACAGGTCATCACTAACATAAGAAATTGTCCATAAATAATGAGATAGTATTTACCGGGTACTTTAAAAAAAAGTCACCTTACGAATTTCCTAAATGTTATCTCAAAAATAGTAAAAAATTAACGAAAAGTTATAAAAAAAGGTAAAATGAAGAGCGTGATGATTTTGACGAAATTGATTATTTGTTTTAATCTTAATTTAAAATTAATTGACGTTAAGACTTGATGGTTTTAATGAATATTTTTATTATTGTTTGTCACAAATATATTGTCTTATTTATAGAAAATATGAATTTTTATGTTATCTTAGAAATCGAATTATTCGAAAATATTAATAAAATAATTTCTATTTA
The DNA here is from genome assembly GCA_034509805.1 of Sipha maydis. NCBI lineage: Eukaryota > Metazoa > Arthropoda > Insecta > Hemiptera > Aphididae > Sipha > Sipha maydis. The sequence continues at coordinate 67,495 of JASXSY010000054.1, read as the reverse complement.
ATAAAAATTCTTGAAAATTTAATACAATTTTTCTCATACAAACATAATATTCTAATTGATTAGAAAAAATAAACGAGTTAAATATTAAAAAAAAAAGAAAAATTTGAATTTAAATATTTATATTTGACAATAAACGAAAAAACATATACATTTTTAATGTAAACAATTTTCAATTTTTGTGATTACATAAAAAAAAAAAAAAAAATTGGAAAAAAAAATTGTTTAGCATTATAAAATTAAATTGTAATATAATCAGATTCTTCAATAAATTCCCAATAAATGATATTAAATTTTTAATTAAAAAAAAAATTGTGATTTTGAAATATTTCATTAATTTATGTACCTACTGTCTATAAACGCATGGAATTTAAAATTTTCTAACATTTGAGTTGTCTTTCTCTTTGTTGTTGTGGAAATTAGAAAATTAAAAATTAAATTGAACCCATTAAGAAATTTGATTCTTCTACTATATTAAATATTTTAAGAAATATAAACTGGTCCATCCTATCTACTTCTCTCATAACCGATTTTCGAAAACAGTACATTTTTTTTTTCAAGTATGGAAGGCTAATACAGCAATACCATCCACTCATTCCCTGTATCTCACCCGACCTAGGAATCCTGCCTTTTTTTTTATTTTAGTTATCACCGTATAAATTTAATAGTGTTAATTGTGAACATATATGCATATATGCTATGTATAATGTTTTTAGTGAAGTATTAAATGTATATGTGAGATATATTTGCATTGTACCAACTCGTTACTTATAATACATAGATTCAATTATATCTGTTGAAAATTACCATATTTGCATTCTCATTTGAATGAAATATTTTGTTATATTACTCTTTTACCTACAGTAAAGTTATAAGTTTACAACAAAGTGTTACTTTGATGTGTGAAGTGCACTACAGAATATTGTAATATATATTTTTATAATTATTTAATTTATATTTTAGAATAATTAATGAAATTATTTAACGTTCGATTGTGTTTGAACAATCTTGGGTATTCATATAAAAAAATATAAACTTATTACATTAATTTAATATCTAATATCTATATTTATATATATATATATATAGATATTAAATATTAAATTAATGTAATAAGCTTATATTTTTTTATATATATATATTAATTTTTATTTAAGTACTTATTATAATACACAGGATGTTAAAGTATATTTTTTAATCAGAATTAAAAAAAAAAACGATTAACATTTTTATCATTACAATATCAATTTTCATTTTCCCAATTTATTTGAAGAAAAATATTTAAATTATATTTATAAAAAAGTTCTAGGCATAATATTAGGTACTTAGATATTTTTTATTCGTTTTAATTTTCAGTGGCTGACTATAATTTTTCGCTTATGAAATTGATTTGACTACTACTATAATTTTGTATATACTATGAAACGTTTTTAAATAATATCATATTTTCGTGAAGTTTTCTTATTAAAAATTATGCATTTTATTACTTAATTCATAATACTTTATTAATCAGTTGTTATTTATTTTTACGTAAGATCAAACACTATTGATTGATTTGAAACAGTTCAGAATACATAGAGGCGTGCATTGAATTAAAGGATGATTTTCAGAGAAAATTACCAATTTACAACATTTCAAGTGAGATTTTCGTTAATATGTTTATTGAAATGGATATTAGAACACCACTATGTTTATTGTCAATCGTGGCAACTAATTGGCAATTCATTTATAAGGTCCTAATGAAATGCTTTTGACATTAATTACTTATAAGTTTCATTTCACTCAGAATCTAAAAACAATGTAACTTATCATTAAATTATAACATACCAACTTATTATTTTGGGTGTTGGAGCCTAAAATGGACTTGAACTGAAAGTAAATTTTTTTGATTACCTTGCAATCTCGTAACCGTTATGTACAAGAAACATTTTTTCAACTTATGTTGATAAATCTTAAAATTGTATCAAATCTTCCACGTTTTATACTAGTTACGAATTATTAAGTTTATTTTTTATGTCTTACGCTAACTAAATCATTTTTTTTTTTCAATATTATATGTTTTATTTAGGGTCTTATGTTCCATTCGCAGCCCTTTTCATAATAATATTATCATTAAGATTTTCTCTCGTTAAATTTACAATTATGAAAAAATAGATAACCGTATAAAGAATATTTAACGAGCAACTTTAAAGTGTGATGGGGCAGCAATGTTCCAGATAACAATATATACGATGTTGATCGTTACAGCAGCGGTGAGGCCGATTATTCGTTTTAAATTAATCGACATCGCACATTGAACATCAAAACGTTACGCAGTGCGCGCATGTGTAAACACGGACTGCGTAAATGCATAATAATTTATACATGTTACACGCGTATTATTATAACGTTAATACGTCTATCCAGTCTGTCTCCAAACACAAGCACGGGAAGTTGTTTAAAAATAATTTACTACATTCACATTTCACGCTTGATGAAATATTTAATAATTTATTGCATAGAGTGAAACCACCATTTATAGCAAAACCATCTCGATAAAACTAATTTCATTTTTTTTTTAAAACTATGATAACTATGATAAACTAAAATAACTATGGTTTAACGATTTCCTTTGATTTCTTTCTTTGTTGATTTTACCTCGCCGATAACATGTCTGACGATAATATCTTTCATGAGTACAAGGCTTTGTGGGATTATTTTTGTACAGAAATGGTTCGGTTGTAGTATACACATAATTTTTATTTAATTCCATATATTTTTTAACCGACAAAGTGTTGAATCCGGCATTCTAAAGAATACCAAACCTCAATCAGGCAATGTATACAATCAATATGTAATTATATTTCAATGAGTATATTTATATTTTACACACATTTATATGTTTGAAATCATATATAAGATATTTTAGATAAGTTGTTTATCATATCATTAATGTGTGATGGATTTGATCAAATTCAATTTTCAATTTAGTGTTTTTTGATTTTATACCGAATTTCAAATAAAATCAGAAAAAGTTCAAAAAATACGGTTTTTCTATCAAATGAGAAATACGATGAATTATTGTAGAAAAAAAATAATATTTTATGAAATTCAAAATGCATCAACTGTATGCTGCAATAAATAAATTAAAATAATAAACATTTTTTGATTAAATACTGTTCTCAAATTCATACTTTACCTAACGTATCAATGGCATTCTATAAAAATCCTAGAAATTTTATAGATTGCCTAGGCATTATTAAAAATAACATTACAATTTAATACATTATCAAATGGTGTAAGGGATTCTATAGAATGCCTATACCCTACACATTGCTGGTAACATATACAAGTATATATAATACGTTTTTATATTTTCAGTTTGTACACTACTACTCAGACAATACACGCAGAATTAAATCTTTCCGCAAACTGCAACTATACACATATTATTTAAAGTATACGCATAAATTAGATGTATTTAATACGATGTTTTAGAAAATAAGTAGTTATAACGAAAATTATATTTTTCGAAAAAACCGTCATAAAGGTTCCATTGTACAGTTACTTCCGCGTATTGTCATCGACCGTTTGACATTTTGTTTTTGTTGTTGTTTGGTTATAAAAAAATAAATAAAATAAAACAAAATAAAAAGTAGGCAATAATAATAACTTTAAAATTTGAACAATGCTCGAGAAATAAAAATTTGACATTAACATTTACATAAACAAATAAATTCCTGTTTTTTTTTTTTTTTTTTTTTTTTTTTTTTATAAATTTAATTATTTTATTTATTCTTAATCAATTAATTTGCATTTCATAAAAATATTAAAAAAATGTATACAAAATTTAATAACAATTCGCTGTCTTTTTTGTTTCCTTATAACTTAGCGTTTTAAGTATAACTACAGGTTACACATTTAGTTTTTATTTAAATGTCAGGTGTATATTAAAAGTGAAAACAATACAATTACTATGTCAAAACGTTGACCTTTTCTCGTTTTTTTTTTCAACAAAAAGAAAAAAGTTACTTATTCTAATTAGAAGTATGGTAAATCATCTAGAATATCACACCTTATAACTTATCCATTACGGTTTTCAATAATTTATTATATTGCCTTTTCTGCTCAATGTACGAATTTAAATAAACTATCGCAATTGAATTATTAATGATATTTTTAAAATACTGTATTTCAATTGTGCTTCTCTTCAAGAAAAATAAATAATGTATTGGATATTAGTACATTTACTAAAGCCTAATGGTTACACTGATTACTTGTAACACCTATTATTATTTATCTATTAAGAGCCCGGGATAAGCCCGAGGTGTATTGATTAATATTTTTAATCGTTATTTGAAAATGTAAAGGAAATTCGAACAGTAGATGTGATGAAAAATAACAAAATGGATTTCCCACAACTGCTGCTTTCATGTTTATTGAATACTCCAAATTAACGGCTTTTTAATATCACCATAATTTTTGTATTTATATGTATATGTATATATATATATTGGAGATGCCATGATCGATGTATTCTAGTGGTACGGAAATTCAAGATTAGAATATGATTATTAATCATAAATAATATGACATTCGTAATCACTTGTTCGAGTGGTGCATTATGGTCGATGTTCTTATGTCGAGGTACGGGAAGATATCGAGTGTATAAAAGTTTAACTTTGATAACTCATGTGTTCACTGTGCGACAATACATGCGATAGGATTCTATCCTTGATAAAATACCATGCGATCGTAGGAAATATAATATTCACCATTCGAATAATAAAAATTGCATCATCTTAAAATTTTAATAAAATTAATTGTTTTACAACTCAATAATTATATGGGGTCTTAATTGTGTGAACAATCATAATTTGGAAATACAATTCGTTACTTAAAAATAAAGTAAACGTTAAATCAAGTAAAAAATAGTAAATATATTATCACTGACTTGGTCACCATAACTAGAAAACAATATTTATTACATACATTTGATCTACAACCACATCTCAATCATGCGTAATTTTAAATTATACCGTGAATCAATTTTAGGCTTTTAAAATTTAAACGAAATTGTACAATAGTTTTTGTACTACCATAGCGCGTACAGCTTAACCATAGTACCACTAGTTGATTGTTTTGCTTAATTTCAAAGTTGGTTTAAAAGTACGACATGTCAATAATTGAATTAATATCATTGTTCTGACTACAAGCTCCAAAGGAAAATATTAATTTTTTAGTCGTTTGAAATACATCACAATGCTACTACTACCGTTTACTTGAACGTTTATCTTTTCTCCGATTCAGGTCACGAATCGGTCTATTTACATATTAGATGATGAAAGAAAATCGATTTTAAAGTGTGAGCAGAATACGAAATTTTAAAAAATATACAGTTTTATATAGATATAATATTACGATTTAAAATATTTAATCTTAGTCGCAAGTTAACAAAAAATAAAGCAGTCAGCACGCGAAACAATCAGAAGATAACGCGAGACTGGAGCCAATAGTGTAAAATATAAATACTAATTGGAAACAAGTGTAGGGTTTTGCGGTGTGTTTTCAACCTATGAACAAATAATCTGAAATAGGAACTTGAAGTCGATTTGAAATTTTAGCTGTAACTGAAGGCATGTGGACGAATCCAAAAATTAGTAATGGGAAAAAAAACCTATAAATCCTTTGTATTTTTCAACTGTTGATTTAAAAACAATTGTTGTTCTAAATGTTCAGTGCGTGATCCGTATTGATTGCTGTTGGAGACCGAGTACTTGTTGACTTATAACTGAACATTAATCCATGTCCTCGATCGACGTTCGAGTGGAATTTTGTAGTAACCAGATCATTTACGATAGTTTCGAAGACGTTCCAAGCTGAATCGTGTTATCTCGTTTATTAGTTTCAATATAATTTATCTTGAAACCAATTCAACGTTGTAAATCTGACGAGGCGGTGAAAAATATTATGTCTATTTCGATAGCGATCAACAATCAGCGTGATATGTAGTACTAAACGTTTCGGGACGTCCGAAAATACAATAGATTCGTGATAATGTTATGTTCACCGGACGACCTGTAGACGGTGTGAAAAAACGTATTTTTCCTTTCCGAACACTCTCGTAGAAACAACACCATTACTATGAAAATCGCATTGAATTACGATTAATAGTAACAGGTAGAAGTCGCTGAACTAGACATTCCATGGGGCGATCGACGTCTTAATTGGTGAGGTCATTCGTCAGCGCATTTACGTTTACAACAGTGTTATGTGATATTCCGTTTCACGTGGATCTTTCCAAAGCGTTACGTAGTTAATCGTTAAGAGTGCTTAAATTCTCGGTGGTGGTTTTTACATTTCGACCGTTCTCTCACATCGGACGTCGTGCACGCGCACACCGATACACTCGACAAAATCGCTTGTTCGTTGTCACCTTATTATAACAACGACAGAATGGCGTTTAGTTCCGATGCAATGAATGTACAGAATATTTGGGTGCATATCGATTTCGTTTTTGCTATAATTTATTTATTTTTTTATATTTAGTATTCGTAATATTTCTGTTCTCATTCGTATTCCCTGGTCCACGCGCTACCGCGGTTATAATGTCTGTTGTGTTATTACATGGAGGTTAGAGGAATGGTAGAGTGAGAAAGAGAAAGAGAGAGAGGGAAAAACAGAGTGGGAGAGGTAAATAGGCTGAGAGAGAGAGAGAGAAACAAACAAACCGACAGACAGACAGACATTTTATTCGTTGACATTTTGCGCTGTTCGCATATTTATATCGTCCACATGACGGAGCTGAACACTCTAGGGGAAATAATACGAGCCATAAATCTGACGACCAGTAGACCTTTCGGATCTTGAAAAACGCCCCTCCCCCCACTTCTCTGATACAGATGGCATGCGCGATGAATTTATTATGCTGCGGTCTTTGGTTTTCTACGTGCTTGTTCGGCCGTCACTTCAATACTGCAACATTCGATTTATCCGGAACGGAATAAAAATATTAATAAAAAAAAAATATATATATATATTTACCAAAACATCCGTGAGACACTTTGTACAAGGAGAAGTCGATAAGATTAAGGGTCCGATCGCTGCTGACCACCATATGTGTACCGTTCGGATACTACATTTTCGTCAGAATGGACACGATGGATTACTGCCGAAGACTATACGCGGTCGGAAAAACGGACCTAACGTATAACGATAACACTATAACACTACGTGGCGTATCGACCATAATATAACGTGAAAATGAAACGTTCGTAAATCTAATCGACGAATAACGTTATTTTTCGAAATAACATCATTTACCGTAACATATATGTATATATATATATATATATATATATATATATATATAAATATATACATATATATATAAATATATACATATATATAAATGTACTTTCAATTCGTCGAAAATATCTACAAGCCGATTTTTAATTCTCGGTCCATTATGGTTCAAGCGATGGAAAATGTTCAACTCATCAAAATGTATAAGTACTAGACAGAAGCGGACTCCGCTATTTGTGGGGGTTTCCTATCGGTGGTTACGGGTGGCAAATGTATTTGTGGTTTAAAAAAGGAAAGAAAAAAGCAGCGGTGTATCTGAAGCTTGTTTAAGGTGGGAGAGCGAATAAGAATGTTTATAAATGAAATGTAAAGTACGAGTAAAATGAAGACTTGACTGTATTTTGAACAATTTAAAAGTCCGAATGGGGATCGATCGCCATGTCACCCATTCGCCTTCTCATAGATCCTCTCCTAGTTACTTGGTAATGAATCAAAAGATAGAAGATATGTTTAAATAAAATGTTTACTCGCATTCATAATCTCGATTTATTAATTTGTTTTAATGATAACTGCTTAAAATCTTATAATTTTTCTCCGTATGAAGTAATTTTGATATAATTACTATGAATTAATATTATACTATTACATTATTATTGATGTTTTATTTTTTTATTTTTTTTTTTATCTTTATATACATCGATAACTTGGTCATTAATATTATCAATACATTTGTGTTTTTTAGATTTTTTATTTTTTTATTTTACTAAGCATTTACATCATACATTTTATTAATACAATTTATTAAACGAATCGGGATTTTCTTTTTAAATAAAACCATGTTTTTTGTAACTTGTGGGTTCAGTCCTAGGATTGACAAATTTGTTCGGATATTTGGAATTCGTTACAGCAATGTTCGTATTTTGGACATTCAATGACGATATAGTTGACCGTTAGCAGGCCGCCACATATATCGCATAAAGAAGGTTCATCCTGATTCATCAAGAAACTGCACGTTAGGTGTGTGTGTGACCAATTCGGAGTCGGTTAATGATGGTTTTTTTCTTTTCTATTAATTTTGAGGTTTATATTATATTATACTTTTAAGTCTTCGCTTAACAACTGAAAAATATCTATTATCATACGTTTACGTGTTCTGTTTATGGCTGGGGTAAAACGATGTATTGGCCAGGATACGGTATAGACAAGGATATTATTTATTTCTGATATATTTTACACGTAATTCTCTCTATATTTGTTTCTGAAATATCTTTATTGTAGAAGCATGAGAAAAAATTAATAAATATCCATTTCTAGAAAGTATTTGTTACCGAAGAAAATAATATAAACTTGAAATGCAATACATTTCATTTTTATACGAATGACTAAACATACTACACGTTGTTTCGTATTCGTATATAATATTATAATATTATAATTAATATTAATACTATATTAATATTAATACTCGTATTAATACTATATCAAAATACTTCCAATTGGTACACTGTATTATCTAATATGAATACTTAACGTATGATAAATTTCTTCTTGTTATGAAACACTTAATAAATATTTGAGTGTTTAATTTATTAATTTCGGTAGACTATAGTATATAATAATTCCTAATTTTTTTCTTACAAATTTACTATACACGTGGTATTTTTATTTTACATGACTTTTGTACGTTATTAAATATAATTCAGCGATATGATTTTGTAACACTAACGGATGGAACAGTTGTTTAAATATTTATTGTTAAAAAATAATTTATGCAAGAATGTATAATCATATATGACCATTTTAGATTCTTTATAGTTTTAAGAAAAATTTTATTTGAAAAATTTAAAAATCTATCAGTTTAAAAATCATACTTAGAATCGAAAGGTTTAGTAGTTTCTAATTTATGGATTCGTCAGAAACATTCCAAAAACATAAATTGATGGAAATCTATATATACGTATATATATATATATATATATATATATATATATATATATATATATATATATATATATATATATATATATATATATATATATATATATATATATAACTATATAGAGTAATTTACAATAAAATGAAACACTTACATGAGTACATACTTAATTTCATACGTACAATTATACGTGTACAACATGCAGTCATGTTTAATATAATGTATATGTATAGAGGCGAAGTATATTTTGGTAAGTTTGAAGGCTACACCAACCACGTGGTGATATTAATTTTTTTCCGGCCATCCATGAGTAATATGCGTCATTCGGACAAACTCCGGCGACGGTCCGGTGACTGTTGATGGCAGGAGGAATAGGGGAAAGAGAACGAGTAAGAAGGCGACATAGACGTATTACTCGAGGGGTCGTTCACCGCCGCAGCTGTCTGTCCCTCGGCGTGCGTGACACGCGAAACCGTTCGATCATAGTAATATGGCCCGCGACCGGAGAAAAGTTAGCGACGACATTTCGACCGAATGGAATTATTGTCCCCGGGGGAACTCTTGATAAAAAAAAAAAATAAATATATAAAAAAAAAACTACCCCCAAGATGTGAAAAGAAAAATACTCTCGCGGTGAGGTTAGGGTCGTCTCTTGCAGTTCTTACTGATGCCGCCGGACAAGTCTAAACAACTCGAATCGATTCTGTCTTGTGTATGATATATAACTAAAAAACATTTCTCTCTTTCGAACTCTTCCTGGTCTTCTTCCTGAAACTTCCTCTCGGAAAATATCAGAGGGGGGGGGGGGCTGAATGGTTTCTTAAACGGGTTTAATGTACTATAAATGCAATACGATGCACCGTATAGACTATGTAATGATGATGATGATGATAATAATAATTTTATTCCAACGAGTAATATAACGTAATGCACCACGGGATATACTGCAATTTATCTCCCCCCCACTTATTTGTGTGTTACGACGTGTTCGTTTTACGACCAATCGCATTTACGGTTAGTTTTTTCTGCGCGTATTATTATATTTCATTCACACTACCACCAAATACGCAAACACACAAACACACATATATACAGACATGTACACAAGCACACGCGTGTGTCTGACTGTTGTACGTTGATCGCAAACGCACGTTTGAAATCAGGAAATATCGTAAAGTCAAATATTCTCTATCCATAAATATCAATAAAAATGTCATTTTATTTCATTTTCCACGATATAAATAATTGCCTTATGATTTATATATTTACATTCCAAATCAACTTCGACCGTACGAACAACGTCTATTTGATACGTTTTCGGCATAAAGTTGAAACTCTGCCCATCACGCAAGTACAAAACAGATTTAAATAAAATTCACATCTGTATAGATGACGTCGACTTGATTTGACTTTGATTGAATACTGAATATTTTTAAGTGGCTATTTTAAATAGAAGTCGGATGTTGTAAAATATAGCTTTGAATCTAGATATGATAATTCAGCCGGATTACCAAGTACCGTGGTCTGAGTTATTTTTGAGATTCATAAAAAATTTAAGGAAGTATAATATATATATATATGTATAAAAATGGATTTTGTTATTACTCGAAATACAAATATATGTTATTACGTTGCGCAATAGTGTAGCATATAGACAGTACGAGTATTATAGTATTACGTTTATGAAAGAATAAATAATTTTCCAGTTCGGTTTCGATCATCATCGCGGGAGTACGTGCCTTTCACGCTCCGTAGTCCGTATTGGCAACGTTTAATGACCGTAGTTTGATCGTTATTACGCAACACATATTTAATAGGTATGTAACGTTGCGAACCGTTTCACATCTATTAATATGGCATCGCTTCAATCACCACCGGCAACGAATTCTAAACGACATTTGTCTTCCTATCCAGCTCTCCCAAGTATGAGAAAAAAACCAATTCTTTCACCTCGCCAAATCGATTCGCTGTTTTGTCAACGGCCGATGATGAGCTGGTATCGGACGTATTTACGTCTAACTCCAATGCCACAGAGCATGAGCAACTTCCACCCAGTAAAAACGTACCGAAGTCCATTCATATGCCAGCGATTTACGTAAAGAACATCAGAAACTTTTCTGAATTTCATAAAAAATTTATACACCTCACGGGTATTAATGAATTTTCATGAAGTCCACACTATCTTATTTAATAATTCGGAATATCAGTCATCTTGTCTTTGTCACCATTTTGAAGTATTTAATATGCACTAGCGCTGAATTTTCATACCTTCCGTCCCCATTACATGCGCCATTTTAAGGTAGTAATTCGCAATTTTTATCATACCACTATTTTATCCGATATTTCAGATTCCCTGACGGAGCATGGACACTCTGTTGTACGCGTGGTTAATATAAGAAAGAACCAACGTCCGTTACCTCTTTTCCACGTCGAATCGGCACTTGAGAATAATAACCACGATATCTTCAACAAATCAACATTGCTCCATTCCTTTGTAGTCATCGAAAAACCACACGCTAAAATTATTGACCCACCTCAGTGTTTTAAATGTCGTGCTTATGGTCATACCCGCAATTACTGTCGTCATTCACCTAGATGCGTCATATGCGGTGACGATCATCTCACAGCGGACTGCACCAATGACCGGTTAATCCCAGCCAAATGTGCTCTGTGTTCTAGTGATCACACAGCCTCATACAAAGGATGCCCTATTCGCAAAAAACTAATCCTATCAAAGAAAAAAGAATCAAAAATGCCAAACCTCAAAAGCAAGAAACTCGTACTCGTCATCATGGCAAAAACACTTAAGTGGGTCTAACTTTTGCCAACATAACTTCAGAGCAACCAGCACACACTGCTTATGATACTATATCTACATTTCTGACACAAATAACAATCTTATTAAGCCCTCTACTTTCTCTTCTCACCGTCCGGACGCGTCCTAATAAACAAACTCACGATGCATTCCCCATAAAGGCCGGTTTACACTTATCAAAAACTTATCAAAGTAGCCACGTCCGTAACCACGGATCAGTGTAACTTTGATTCGAGCACTGACGACATTGTTTACATCATCAAATTTTGTCTGTCCAAGTAAAATATAAAATAAATAAATTTATCAGTCATTATATATCAGACTATTTGTCTAGCATATTTGTTTTTATATTCAGATATATTTCTATTCCACAGAACTTCATGACTATCGTACAAATGAATACAGTTTTGTGCTCAGACCATTTTTTTTCTGCCATTATAATATTATGTACGAATAAAAAATTAAATTGAAGAAAAAAATTATTACAAAAAATATTATTGTGTACAACAAACTTAATAAATTTAATATTTCAAAGAACAAAACATTTTATATTAGCTATTATATTATATTAACTATTTGCTCAATTCACTGAAAACGAGACATATTAAAAATAAAATGTTCTCCCCACGTACGAGAATTTTGATACATATCCGGTGTAACAGGCAAATCATACCCCCGGAAAATATTACCGGGGGGGGGAAGATTTCCCTAGGCATATTTTACCCCAAGTATAATTATCCTAGGTTATCTTTACCCCCGGTAAGATTATCCTAGGTTAATTATACCCACTTTAGAGGGTAAGTTTATCCTAGGAAATGTTTACCCCCCGGTAAAAATATCCTAGGATAATCTTACCTCCCGGTAAGAATTTACTAGGAATATTTTACCTCCAAGGAGGTATGATTTTCCTAGGATATTTTTACTCCCCCGGTACAATATTCCTAGGACTTAGTAATTAAGATAGCACATTGACGACGACCTAATAGGTCCATGGGCATATGTAGAAAAAAATCGATGTTCCAATTTGTGATGTCACTAAATTACCATAATAAATAATGAATTGAACATTTTTGAATATATGTAATTTAGTGATAAGCAAAAAAAAAAATGCATGTATATTACAACACACCCCTCGAAAAAAATCCTGCATACGAGGTTTGAAAAAATATCATAACCTTAATATTGTTGTTTATTAATCTTTAATAATTTAAGTACATTATTGGTAATAATATTTCGTAGGAAGGTTCTCTTCACATCAAATAGCCCGACAGCGAGCAGTCCGATGGCGAAACGGTCGCGGTGAATAGTCCAGCGGCGAAACGGTGAGGCGGCGAAACGTTACGGCGGTGAAACGGTCTGCGACGAATAGGTCCGCTGCAAAACGGTCGCGGTGAAATGTCCGGGTCCGCTTACCTCTATGGCCATTCTGTATTATCATAATAGTCAAAACGCATACAATAGTCTAGCCTACCCGGCCCGGCCAACAAATACGAACCTTTGATCAGTATATTATCGTGTATATGTGTGTTATAAATATCTGTAAATCGAAATCATAGTATTTTTGAAAATAATTTGCTAGACATTATCGACCACACCGAACTTTTTTACATTTTTATTCCACCAGTTACCGAAAAATCATAAAATATAGAAAATTAGCAAAATTGTGATTTATACCTACAGTTTATACCTACACCATTGTCTTAATAAAAAACAGTTCGCTTAAAAAAATAATTTAACGTAGTTAATTCCTAGGAATATTGTACTGGGGGGGTAAAAATATCCTAGGAAAATCATACCCCTTTGGAGGTACAATATTCCTAGTAAATTCTTACCGGGAGGTAAGATTATCCTAGGATATTTTTACCGGGGGGTAAACATTTCCTAGGATAATCTTACCCTCTAAAGTGGGTATAATTAACCTAGGATAATCTTACCGGGAGTAAAGATAACCTAGGATAATTATACTTAGGGTAAAATATGCCTAGGAAAATCTTACCTCCCCCCCCCCCCCCGGTAATATTTTCCGGGGGTATGATTTGCCTGGAACACCGGCACGGATCGGACAACACGACTTGTACGAGTTTGTCACACGTACCTGTGGTGTGTTTATATTATCAAAGTAGAATCCGTGCCACTAATTTGTGGTTCACGGACGTGGCTACTTTGATAAGTGTAAACCGGCCTTAAGTTATGAAATCAATTACCAATAATTGCATTCAACATATTTGTGTAATCTGTACGTCCCATCGTTGTATTATCCTTATTACTATTATTATATTTTTGGTTTTTTTTTCTATTCTGTATACTCAATATTATGATATAATATTTTATTGTTAATTTAATTACATTGTATAGGTATAATATAAATGTTGAGCTGAAATAGTTAATACTAAAAGCTAAATAAAAAAAAAAAATTATTTTCCAACAAATAGGAAAGCGACGCGTAAGGTTTCCAATCATAACGTTTCATCTTGCTAGTTAGATAGTTGTCTTGTAAAAGTTTAACATATACGCTCATATATTATGTAAAATAAGATCGACCAAATGATAAAATTTAAGAATATTTACATAATAGTATAACGTTCCTAGCGATCCATGACAATAATTGCATTAACGTAAACGTGAATATATTATCTACTTCGTGTGATAATTAAAACAATTCGTTTCCAACATGTCTTCAAAAATGTCACTGACTTTTGATTTTGAAATTATGACGCATCGCCTGTATTTTTACTTTTCAACAAGACTTTCTGATCAGATAAAGTGGTGTGGAGTGACATATACGTATGTGTACACGAGTGCGTGTGTTATAATTCACCATTTCCCTGTCAAAACTTTTAACTTTCATAATTATACGATTACGTGGTTGACGTAAAATTATGTTACATCAATGTTTTAAGAAGAAAAAAAAATATTCTCTTCCGAAAATTTAATACAAAATATTAAAGTTTATTATTTATTTTTTAAATTAAAATTGGACGCTCTTTATCATATACTCGTATAATATTTAAATACATTATAACTAGCTAAATTATCTAATCTCACCTCCTATACATCTTACTATTTTAGATTAGATTGATCACAATATCGATATGAAAAAATAAAAAATAAAAAAACGGTTAGTGGCATTCGGGGACTACCACGATTAAGCTATTGCATATTAAATAAAGAAGAAGGTGACATAATTTAAAATTTTTTTATTATTCTAGTTATTCAGGAATTTGTATCATAGCAACTACGATATTCCATTAATTACGGGATTCCACAGGTAGTGGTCATGCTTCTTCGTTACGAAAAATGTTTCTTCAGTCACTACACCAGGCCTGCGATAAAAGCTATGCAATAGCTTAAAAACTATAGGTTGAAAAAAAAAGCATAATCGTTGTATATTCTAATGATATTTATTGATATTTTGAACGATTATCATTAAAATCAACATATTTCATTAAATAAATCTTTGCTTGAAAACCTAAACGTGAAAAAAAAAGTATAAATAGAACATAAAACTGTTTTGACCCTCAAAAATATGATTTTCGAAAATTCCATCTGATTGCACATCTAAAGTATAAGAAAAACCACTTTGTCAAATTTCAGGTTTATACGTTTTGACATTTTTGAAATGCAGCGATCAATAAATTGGTGATTGATATTTAAATTATATATATATATATATATATATATATATATAATAATATATAACATTCTCGAGAAACAATAGTTTTATAAAATCATTGCAATCATTACGATGAATGAGTATCAAACGTTGAGATCTGTGTGTGTGTGTGTGAATCGAAAAAATAATAAAAAACCATTTTTTCGATTGCAATTATACATATTGGAAGCATAGACAATTTTTGTACACCATAACCATTATGGACTTCACGAGTACGTCACCGAAAAATTAATTTTAAATATCATAGAAATCAGTTAATCATAAACGTATGCGTATACTGATATGATTTGCGTTTGTAGAATAATCTGTACACTGTTTTACGGAAATTCGCTGTTGTAGATCGCGTCCAACATTGGTAATGTAAGTATTTACAATTATGTCGTAATGTTGATCTTATTAAAGTGTACGAATTAACAAACGTATTATTAGTACTGTTAATCGTTAGACATCGTGCCAGATTAATAGTGATGCTGAAACATAACCTCTGAAAAGCAAATAACCTTTTATTTTTTCACGCGGTATGTAGGCGCCATACTGAAATTTTGAACGTTTATTCTCGTCTGAACCATACATAAAACAACACGTCGCATAGGATTAATATTAATTGGCCTGCTTTCTCGTTTGAAAAAGATGATATTTACTGTCAAGTTGTGCGAGTAGTTCTTGTAAAAGGCGTCTAAAAAGTTTCACAGTTTTGAATTTCCCAAGCTCTCAAACGTACGAAATATGACTTGTACGGACGAATCGAAGAATTCATCGACAATATGTATAATGCACAACGCATAAATAATAGATTTCAAAAAAACAGAAAATCACACAAAATTGATGATTTTTTAAAAAAATAATAAATAAAAATACATATCTATATGTATACATACAATTTTCATACATTACAATTTATAATGTTGTATATTGACAACGTTCTACATTTTATTCACAACATTATTCACAGTTTCTACAAATATTAGTAGACTAATTTATTATTATCAAAGAGTGGTTGTAAATGGAATTGAATTAATTATATATAAACATATTGAATAAAAACATTTTAATAAGCATATCTAATTTTAGATTCTGAACGGAGTAATGGAATCTATTGGTTTTACAATGATGTGTGTTTTTTTTTATTTTTTTTTTTTTGTGTCTGACGACACCTTTTTTGGCAGTAAAAATGCTTCGATTTGCTTGTGTAGCAACCTTTCTGAAAGGAAAGTGAATGTAGATGGCACTTTGGCTAGTCTAAAATCCAAATTTTCAATACTTTTTAAAAAAATCGATAAAAAAATTACGAAAAAACGGGAAATTTTACGCAAAATCACGTTTTTACAAATTACATTTTTTTAAAATGCTCTTACTCAAAAACCAAAAATCGTAACAACTTGAAATTTTCACCAAATCTTTATATTGACGTTTTTTATACATGGTTAAGTTTTCAGAGTATTTTGACATATTTTGACTTATTTAAAGACAAATTTTCTAAATTTTTCGTTTCAAAATAAAATATATTTATTACAATATTTATAAATAACAATTTTGTATAGAATATTTTGGCTTAATTATAAATAATTTAAATTTTCGATTTTTGTAAAATTTTGTTTTTAAACATCTATAAAATTTAATTGGCAGACCGAAAACTCTTGAAAATTTAATACAAGGTTTATAATAAGTTAAACTTATCGTAACTAAAAAATATCGGTGATCGGTTTACTCAAATTTTTTTTATAAGCCCTTAAAGCTCAAATTTGTATAAAATGTGTAAAAGTCACGATAATTTGCAAGTTATTTTGTAGTTAAAAATTCATAAAATTTTTTCTGTTCATACTTAAGATTCAAAATCTTAACACTAGGTTATCTATAAGCTACTCTTCAAAAATCTTTAAAAAAATTTCTACCGGACTTAGAGGAAAAATGTTATGACTGTTTGAAATATAAATATTTACGAAATTGCATAAAATATCGATTTATTCTCAAACGATTTGAAATATTTGTTATTATTCAAAAAGTATAAGTCTCAGATTTTTTAAATTTCTACCAGCTGTTAAGATTGGTATTTCCTTTATGTCATATTTTTTTCAAAATATTATATTGATTTTTAAGCCACTTATAGGCATTTAAAATATTCGATTTTTTAACATTTCATTTCTCGGTGATAAAATTTTATAGAAGATTCCACAGAAGTAGTTCTTATTGTCATTCAAAAATTATTAAAATCCATAGGCAAAATTTTTTTCGATAAGCGTTTGAACAGCGAATATTGACATAAAATAATATGTAAAATATAATATAATATATAATATTCTAGACTGACAAACTATATCGATTTTTTTTTAAATGCTCTAACTCAAAAACGAAAAACCGCAACAACATGAAATTTTCACCAAATCTTTATATTGACGTTTTCTATACATGGTTAAGTTTTCAGAGTATTTTGACATATTTTGACTTATTTAAAGACAAATTTTCTAAATTTTTCGTTTCAAAATAAAATATATTTATTACAATATTTATAAATAACAATTTATTATATTCTAGACTAACATATCATCTCCGTTCAGAATCGTTTTTCGTATAAAATGATTCCTATCATTGAATTCAAATTTAACATATCCATTATAATGACCTATCTTATAAAGAGTCGCACTTCACCCCCAAGTGTACAGCAGTTTTTATTATTTTGTATTTATAAATGTATTTCAACAATTTGTAAGTATATTTTTACAATGAGGATAATTAATGCGAGAATGATAATAAAATTTACTCTTAATCGAAGGATCAATCCAATGATAGAACTTTATAGAAATGGAAATTTTTAATAATTTTAAAGGTCCCAATACCATTTGAGTTTCAAATGCCTTCTAGGATCACTTGAAATGTTGAGAACATATAAGTTTGAAACAAAAGGACTGCGGTGGTTGGGTAGGTTTGAATAAAAGCATTAATAAATAGTTTTACTTATTTTACTGTTGAAATGGATAGGTCATTATGGAATGCGTCATTTGAGACAAAGAAATTAGCATTTATAATTTGTCGGTGGCATTGGATCGTTTGGATTTTGTTTATACTCGAAGGCTTAACTAAGCCCCATAAATGTTTACCAAATGGTCATATGGGTTTGAAGAGAAATGTATAAAGGAGAATTCTATTGTTTAGATTGATATGTTTGGAAGTTAGAAGTAATCGCAGCCGTCGAGATCGGTTGTTGAGAGTAATTCGTTTGGCATGGACAAAGTGAGCCCAGTTCAGTAGCCGGTTCAGAACGAAACTATCGAGCAGATTTTTTGTGCGGATGGGATAGGTAGATTATTGAGGATTATGGTTGGAAAGTTTCTTGGTCTTAGTGTGAAAGTGCAATGAATTGATTTAGATTCTTTTATCTTGATTTACCATTACTTGTACTAGTACCTACATTTGAAAATAAAATACAAAGAACTATTTATTATACAGCATGATAAAAATGTTACTTTTTTTAATTTGAACAATTCAACTGTAACGGAACTATTCGGTATTCGTTAGCGAATACGAATGTCCGCCGATAGAGTTATCTAGTGGAATTTTTACGAT
This sequence comes from Sipha maydis, assembly GCA_034509805.1. Taxonomy (NCBI): domain Eukaryota; kingdom Metazoa; phylum Arthropoda; class Insecta; order Hemiptera; family Aphididae; genus Sipha; species Sipha maydis. The sequence goes on along the minus strand of JASXSY010000054.1, from coordinate 48,229 downwards.
ATAGCTGGCTAGACTATCTCTGCACTAGATACTCTAAAGTTCCCTGATTAATATTTAAAGCCCTGTTGCGGGACTCCAAGGGCTCGTCAATCTCGTAAAATATATAATTACCATATGAGCAACACAATGATGTTTATTATCTTAAATATAAATATAGTAAATAAAATATATACATCTGATTATTGGACCACAGCGTTGAACAATGATGGTCCGAATGACAGGCGGAGATGACACACACGACGTATTTAGTATTGATAAGATTTTAAGTTACTCGCGTTAAGATGGTTATATGTCAACTGCAGTTAAACGCATTAATATTTACCGTTGACGTCGTGAGCTGTCTCCCCCTGTCGTACAATTATTTGAATTATATTTATGCTTATTTGGCTAAAAAACTGAGGAGTGTTAGGCTTGCATAATGTAGCCGTAACACAACTATAATAGGTTATTTACCTGATCTTAATAATTCTCTATTTAAGTCAGTCATACTATTTATGAACTCACATAAATCATTCCGTTTTTTCGTGGTATATGAATAATGTAAAGAATTTCTTTTTGGATGCATTATATCTAGTGTTGAGGCATATAGATAAATGTATCTAGATAAAAATATTAGATATATATTATTTTATCGATATAAAACTGTGAAATTTTATCTATTTATCAATCGTAGATACACTCTTTAGATATGTACTCTTTATCTAGATGTTTTATTTTTAATGAATATTTCGAATACTTCGAATTATCGGAGATTTGTCTGCGCTTCAGGATAGTTACGACAATAATATTCAATAATACAGATGTATGGTTAAAATAATAAATTAATAATTAATAATTATCTTCTTCATAATTTACTGTTAATTGGTAAAAAGTATTAAGATTGTTTTGAAATCAATCCTTTAGTACACGCGGAGCAGTTTTCTTTTTGTAAATATTATATTAACTGATTGTAAAATATCGTAACGCTCTAAACGGTCAAACAGGTAAGCTTATTGCCCATCCAATAATAACTGTTAGTGTTTTTCTAGTGTGATCGGTCTTACTACAGATAGCGTCAACGCTAAATAAGATTCAGAAATAAGTAGATATAATAAAATTGTGACTAAAATATTTTGTTTATCGTCACAGTTAAATTTTGTTAATACTATGAATTAATTTAATTACAGGCGCACAGGGCTATAGGTTGTCTGCCATTTAGAGCTGTACAATATTACATATTATATTTTCCATACATTTAATTTTGGTATAACATTTTATGTGTTGGCGTTTTTGAGTTTTTGTGTTGCTCACCAAAGTTAAGGGTGAACATACTATAACTATTATATTTCATAAAGAACCTACGGTAGTGATATTAATATTGTTCGGTAAAAGTTATAACATTAATTATTGAGGTTTTAAGAAACTTTGCGTCCTTTTGTGTCAAATATTGTACGTCTAATATATCCTTACGAGATCTGGTACGCGTATGTAATTTCTTTATCTTTCCCTAACTAAAAAAGCCGACACAGGTATTATAAGCAATTATGATAGCCATTAATCACGAAAGCTTTTAATAACAATACTGTCGATACATTTTTTATAGTATTTGATCAATTGTTAATTTTTTTCAATCACCTAACTTAAGCAAATGTCGACGTCAAGAAAAACAGAATATGAACTTGGTTACAATAACGTTATATCCAGTGTGCTAGTTAAATGTAGTAATACGGTACAAACTCTCGATCACGTGATATGGTATGTCATCTGTTCGAGGATAAAACTAATTCGAAATTATTACGTTTTGTTTTGCAGACGATCTTCTGCAAGTTTTTCTCAGAACATTGTACACAGTGCGGTTTACTCGTTGCGTATAGATATTGTAAATTCGAAAGAAAGTAACAGCGTATTAACAACGTATTTCCTAAATTATGATCATAATCTAAAAATATTTCAATTTCATCTGTATGCAACATAAAGAATACATTTTTCTTGCAGTTGTTGTGTACGTGGTTATGGAATAATAAAATATTATATCTATACCATAACAACCCGTTACGGTGTATACATAATGTCTCAAACTAATGAGCCATACAATGGTAGAGCGGGAAAATATATGAAAATTGCGGCTGAAAACGGAGATAAAAGAAATTCAGCTTGGATTTATGCCAAGTTATGATGGTATTATTACTTGGCGTAACACGGGTAATAGTAGTATGGAAAAAAGTTGCATATGGTATTTAGATTATAAAAACACGTACCATGTGCGATACTATAGGTAATGTAATAAAAAATAATACTGTAAACTGCATAAGAAAATTATATTTATTTTATTTAATTTTTTAAATTAGTTTTAAAGTTTACAATAAGTAATCTTTTTATGCTTATAATATATTAACGAGAGCATAATATATTTATAAGTTATATGCATGAAATATATTTTAATATTATTATAAACACACAATATTACATTTAAATATTAACAGAAAAATTTTATTTTATGATTTTTTCAAAAAAAAATCTTTTCATTTCGTTCATTTATGTCTTAGAAATGCAGTATAAGACGTAAAGTAAATTTTGGAATTGATTATCTTAAGAATTACAGTAATTTGCTAATATTAGGAACCTTGAATACAAACATTTGAAATGCACATTAGTTATAAAAAAAATGAAAAAAATATTTTCATTCGACTAAATTATGTTCCGTTTAAAATTGATTACCATAAAAACCATAGAGAATAGCGAGGAATAATGATATTCAGTGAATTTATATATGCCATTTATACATTTTGGGTTTATTCATGCTCAGATTGGTTTAGAGATTACTATGAAGATTATCTGCAATACCATTAGTTATGTACTGAAAAAATATGATAATTTTAAAGTTTATGAGAATAACGAAATTAACTGGGTATACATCCAAATATTTGTTTTTTTTATATAACGTATACTTTACATAACTATAGATTTTTGAGCTAGTGTATCGATAACTTTAAATAATATATTAAACATGTATAAATAAATATTATTATACATTATTTAATTAATAATTTTATATTTATTATTAAATATTATTATATTATATTATATATTATAAATATATTTATATTTAAAATGTAATCATTTTGATAAAAAAACTATTTCGATTAACAATATATGTTAATATTTAACGATATTAAATAATCAGATTAATTCAAATAATAATTAACCAATACAATAATATATATTGAAATATTGCATTTTTATTCTTCATAAATTATTTTCATCCAATAAATATTTACATATTACATATTATTTTTACATATATTCAAAATGTGTAGAATTGACAAACGCTTATATTTTTAAATTTTAACCAAAAATTAATGTTTTGTGACTGATCGAAACACGAAGGTTTTATTGACTTAATTTCATGGTTTGCAAATTAATTGTACGTCTAGAAATGTTGAAAAACAAAAATGTTTCAAGATTAGAGGATAATGATTTGTGCAATAAGTGACTTAACAATTTAATTTTTTTTTTTTTTTTTTGATTTTTGACAATAAACTTATCACAAATAATATACACTCATATAATTTGGAGAACATGTGATACATTTGAAAACCAAAGGTAAGAGGTACGCATTAAAAATTATGCGATATTAAACAAGTTTTCATGTAAAGTATTTTTTTTTTTTTTTTTTTATTACAATCACAACAAGAACTACCATTACAAGACACTAATTAATATAAACTAGCTTAACACACATGTATTAACTTTATTTATACTCATACAAAAATAACGAATGATGTATTATTCATACGTAAATGTACAGAATAAATATGCATGTACAACTTGCACTTTATTATGTAAATATAATACTAAATTGAAATGAAAAATATAAAAATAAACAAAGATATGTAATCGAGGGTTTTTTTCTTAAAGTCACCTGTAGGACGTATAGCACAATCTTATATATACAGACCGTTAACATTTTTTTAAGAAATAATAATCGATGACCCTGTAACATGCACCATTATATGTAATATAATTGTAATGTAATTACTAACAAATAATAATACGCATATTTCCGAGTCGTACGAGGATAAAATGTACAATACTTCTAAATTATATAAATAACTATTGCACACATATATTGTAATATAAAGCTGAGCCACGCGCAGATCATAATCACTAAATCAATGTCTGACCATGAACAAATTGTGAAATGACCAAATAATAACAACAGAGAAGAAGCCACGTGCGGATTACAAATAGCGAACAACGTCATCATCCAAATTTGACGATGAAGGCCAAGGGCAACCAGGCGGCGAAAACAAAATCAAACAGAGTATATAAGGGCTCCGTTTCACCACCAACATCAGACGTATCCAGCCATCAAGTACAAACACTCCGCTTACGACAGTCATATTTACATTGTTAATACTTTGCTAATTTTTCTAAGTGTAAAATAAAATATTATAATCTATTCTTTCAAGTTTAAATTATTGAACTTATATTAAAAACACTTAGAAGCACTATTCAATCATAACATTATCGTAGCGTCCTCAAACCACTCGAGGCACGTTACATAATTTATTATAACCTATATTATAATACCGTTCTGAATACATCTTTTTATACAACGTTCATCGTTCAATTTTCATGTTTTAAATATTAAGATTTTTAAATTATAAATTTAAATAAAGGAAAAAGAAAAATTAATTGATTGTTGGTATTCTTAAGTTTAATGATAAAATACAAATTATGAAGTATTATTTTTTATCGGTTAACATTTTTCAGATCTTTGAAAATGTATATGTGCATTATGGTAATTGTGCTAGCACAATACAGTACAATATGGACAATATGGTCGAATGGTTTTGCCATTTTCATTGTATTATTTTCTTTTGATGTCTACATTAAATAAGCATATACATATATGTGAATCATATTATCATAGGTTCATATTACTTATGAAAAGCAAATTTAATTTTTATATATTTACTTTAATCCTTAAGACGGTTGTTGGCGCATACTCCTGTAAAATTGATTTTAAATAATGAAATCCGATGGTAGTGTTTCCATGTCTAAATCTTAGGGGTGGAAAACAAGTTATTTGTGTGAAGTTTTGATTGAATTACGATTGTGGGTCTTTTTTTTTAGAAATCTGCATTGACGATATTCGATCAAAGTAGCAGTAATATTGTCAACAAACGTTGACATCTATTATTGTTATGTTTTTTAACGTTAGTGTACGCCATGGTGCGGGGCCCAGCGGGGTTTCATAGGAATTTTATGTTTTTTCCTTCAGTCATGTAAACAATATTTTCCCTTTAAACCCTTTCATCGCCGCCGTCGTTGCGGAAAAATGACTGTTCGTCGAATCAAAATGCAAAATAAACCACGTGCTCTTTTTCCAAGAAATACTACACACAGCTTTTCAAGAACGACGAATTACCACGCGGGTAAAATATCATTGAACTCTAATCGCGGTAGCGTAAATTCAATGAATGAATAAAATACAGTGCAATAAAAATATAGTTAAGACGTATTAAACGCGTACAGCTATCAACTATCCCGCACCCACATCACCTAAAAGATTATACTATAATTCTCGTATTTTTACAATTGTTACTACAACTATTACTACGAACACATAAAACAACGTGTAGTTGAATTCTCGGAAAAGTGCGCGTGCATCTTCTCTCCGAGAACTGGTCGCTGTATAATTATTTCCGCAAAAGGATACTTCGAACGCACGATAATAAAATGAAACGAAACACTTGTTTTACAACTGGATTCCAAAAAAAAAAAAAAACAACAACACCAAAATTATAGCTCTAAAATATCGTTTAAAACGTTTAAACCACGTTGTCTCTAATAAAACGGACTACGAGCGCGTAAACGTAGTCACATGACGGAAGGGGGGGGGAGGAAAAACAATCCGCGCACTGCAGGGTGAACGGACCCCACGATCAGGACGAACGAAGTGAGGGGTACGCGCAAAATGCGAGTATATGCAATAATACGGTGTTAGTGCAGGGGTTAGGGACTACGACGACGACCCCATCCTTTTGGCGGCGGGGCGGTGGTCGTCCAACAGGGGTTGAGCGCGATCGATACTCACTCACTCACCCTCCGCCGTTACGCCGCCAGTCGGCCCTTTCGCCCTCCAGTCGTGCAATCCCTATTCCGCCCGCGACGCCGCCGCTGGAAACCGTGGTCAGGCAGGCGGGCCGGCGCGGTAACAGGTGTCGCCGTCGCGGGCGCGAGGTGGCGTCGGCGGCGGCGGACAGTCGAGTGGTCGGTGGTGGAGGGCGGAAGGACGCGCATCGATCCCGCGGGGACGCGCACGCGCCGCCAACGGAGACCACGGTGACTGCCGACCGCCACCACCGGCGGCGCGCGCTTCGGTTACGACGACGACGCCGCCAACGCTGCGGCCGGCGCCGCCGCCGCCACCGCGGCCACCGCGTCCCTACGCCGTGCGCTCGGTGCCGAGCGACTCCCGGCGTCCGCTCAACAAGTGTCTTCTGTATTGTTGTGCCCGCTAAACCGAACACAACGACCGTTGCTCGGCGCCGATCGCGGGTGCGCTCTCTTTTTTTTTTTCCATTTTTCCATTTTTACCTCTTTTTTCTCTATCTCTCTCCGCGTCTTTCTCGCTGTCTGTCCTCTGCTGTCTTCTTGTCTGTCGCTGTCTCGTCGCGTCCCCTCCCCCGTAACCCGTTCCCCGATCCACTAGCGCCGTGTCCGCCGCGCGAGAGCCCGTCGACCGGTCCGCCGACACCGGTGCCACGCACGCAACACCGCACGCGCCCTGCCGGCACGAGGAAACCGGTCGCCGGACCGATCGGCCGACGGGCACAGCTGCGCACGGAGTAACCGAGGCCGCGCGGCCGTCCACCACCTCCGCTGCACGTGGCCACCAGCTGCCGGCCGGCGGATCAGCACGGGAACGACACCAGCAACCGGCGGTGAGGATCGGCGTCTTCGGTCACGCGGACAACCGTGGGCAGTTCCGGACGGTCCGCAGCACGCAGGTAAACGGGCGACGGATGTCGTCGTAGCGCATTGCGTCGCGCGACCACGAACAAGTGGTCGTCGTGCCTTGTCTCTCCACCGCCGCCGCCGCCGCCACCGATGCCGATGCCGGCCACCGCCTCGGTTCGTACGCGCGCGATAAGCTAGCCGCGTCGCGTCGTACATCGTGGCCAACGCCGTCGCCGTCGCTACCGTTACCGCCACCGCCGCCGCCGCCGCCGCCGCGAACATCGATTTTGACGCGCATGCGCGCGCACACATGCCGCGACTGTCTTCTCCCCCATCCCTTCGTGTAACGTGTGTGCTTACGGTTTTCGCCGCTACCCACGACTAGGGGTGCCGAAGTTTTTTCACGCGCCTACGACGGGCCGTCCGCCGTGCTCGCGTTTTAACATCAGTCACATCAGCCCCACCAGGGCACGTGGCACTTTCGAGAAGACTCGCAACACTTACGACAGCTCGTAACATTTACCCCGTTCGGGGATCCGCACCACGCGTCATATGACTTACGAGCCGCATACGGGCTGTAACGAGAATTCCAACGATAGTCGCACCTGGTGATCGTAAACTCCGTAAGGGAACGGATTGGAACGGAAGAAAATGATTACACACCCCTTGAGCGAAGTTTCGTTGTTATTTCATGGTTATCGAACATCGGTTGTACCATATGAACAGTTTGTGAAGCCCTGATTCGCAAAGGGGTGGACTAACATAGGGTGCTAACATTTTCCTCACAATCCCATGCTCCCTTTCATGCTATTCATGTTTGGGCTCTGATCATTTACGTCCCGAACACTAATTTCCCACGTTTCAGCTCTTGCTATCGCGTTTATTAAGATTTATCGCCAATTTTGGTTTCTTTAACAGTCTTAGACGAAGATAGCCGTTCGATTGCACACGAACTACACGAAAACAAAAGTGTTATTACATTTCGCCATTATTGTAAACACCCCATCGTGCGATTTATATAACTCGGGTTTTCTTTATCCGCGATCAAATCTACAGGAACTGCGCGTTATAGTTTTGCATACCACCGCGCACGATTTCCGCGTTTTCCTCGGTTTCACAAGTCCGTATTCGGCCGGCTTGGCCTCGAGGGATGGACCGGAAATAGCCGTGTTTCGTATTACGCGTGCAAGCACGTATATATAATGTATACGTAGTCTACTCCCCTGTCAGACGCGCGCGCGCGCACGCGCGCCCTCGTCACGGCCGATGACGCATATTTTATTATCGTCGTTCACAGGTACGTCACGACGACGACGAGGAGCGTACGCAATAATATGATTATGTAATATAATATCGTTACGGTGGTAATGATCGTTATAAAAACATACACGTGTAATCGCGTAAAATTTGCGAAAACTACCGTAGTCATTTGATATTCTATTCATACAGTACGACGTACGCTCGTATATGTGTACCGTGCTTTTTATACGATATATTATGCATTTTCGAGGGGTGCAAAAGCAGGTTGTGCATTCCCGTTGTGTTCACCGTGCATGCGCTGTACTTCAACAACGGTAACTGTACGGATTTCGTATTTATTTATTTATTTTTTTTCGTTACATTTTCTCTGCAAAACAAAATATCGCGAAGCTCGACCGCGTCCAGAACTTTTCCTGCAAACTATTCCTTTTAAATTCTGTACAAACTCGTTTAAATAATTCTCCGGCTCGCCCTAACCTTCATGTATGTAATATGTATACGTGTGTGTGTTTGTGTGAGTGGATATATTGTTTGCGTTCAAGCGACGTGCCTGGGATCAATCTTCAGGACCTGTATAAATTTTGAACAGTCGTATGATGATAAATATACATTTTTTATAACTCCGTTTGAGTTATTACATTTATAACAGTTGGTACATTAATAATTGATCGATCGATTAGAAATTATTTTTATTTTTTTTTTAAATAAAACGTTTCTCGTACTTTTTTAAGGTTATTTTTATATGTTAGTCAATCGATTAGATTGCATCATCTGGGTGAATGATTTAACTTTTTCGTAAGGGAATTTCCAGTTTTCAGTTCTTTCTTTTTATTTCTTTTATTTTCTTTTTTCTTTTTTTTTTTAATAAAATCTTTCGACGTTTTTCATATTTTATTAGTTATTCCGGATTTTTAATATCCTATACTAAACGATGCTATACATAAATACCCGCGTTTCGGCTGCTGTCTCGACGTTTAAATAGAGCATAATATATTATTTTATATTTGTGCAGTATATATATATATAATATAATATAAAAATACGTTTTACTGTAAATAAAATGAAAACCGGGTCTCCAACGCACGCGTATAAAATCGTAAAATATCGAATCCACAAAACCAATAACGGAAATGGACTTTTTGTCGAGTTTTATGTTTCGTCCTGTGGGAAAACAATTATTATTATTATTATTATTATTATTATTATTTTACTTTTAAAAAATCACGGTATTTGCGTCTGTTTTTGCTGCATTTGATGACGATGAGGTTGGTTGCACGCGTTTTGAAGTTCTGGGAAATTTCACCTACGGATATGTTGATTTATTCGTTTTGTAAAGTTTCTCGTCGAGTTTGTAGACGGGCACTGCTTCGATAATGTAAAGATTATGAATGTATACACAGGTCCTACAGGTTAGCGGAATATTCGATAGCGAAAAAAGCGATAAGTTTATCGCACGTTTCGGACAACGATGGAAAGAACCCTGTCTCGATGAAATTTAATCCTTTTTCTCGTTCATAAACGAATCGGAGTGGACCACTAAATACGGGTATTGCGGTCTCTTGTGCAGTTCACAATGTGTACGAATAAAACAAAAATATTCTTATTTTTTTCGCGCGCTGGAAGTAAAAATAAATTGTCGCTACCCGCGAGATGGTCTAAATTACTTCTAAGTGCGTATTACAATCGTTTTATACAAATAAAATATTTATTAGTATAATATGCCCCTTAAACCTTGGCACAATTCAAAAAACCAAAAAATTGTTTTATTTTTGCATTGGATAAAAACTTTTCGTTCACAAAAAAATGCATATTTTTATCCTAATCGAATTGATGGTTAACATGGTATAATGAGTTGCTGCTTCGGGAAAAATATCGCCTTTCAACCGTTTTTTTTTTCATTCAATATTTATATTTATTTCCAACGACTAGTCTCTTGTATACAATTTATTAATAAAGGCATAAAAATGTGTAGTAGGTTGGTATTTTAGTTATTTTGTTTTTTTTTTCATGCTTAATAGGCAACACGATATTTTTAGAGTAATATACTCTAAAAGGCATTTTTGTTGCTGTTAGTGATGTTTCTTGAACCGAATAGATTATACAGTCAATTCGAGAATATTGTTTTTGTATGATTTTATCCACTATAAGTAAGTGAGATTAACTTTAGGTATAACTTACCGAGTTTAAGATCGTATAACTGCATATATTTATGTATACACATTAGGGAATTCGTAATATTATCATAATTATTATAATGTATCATTAACGTTCACCAAACAAAGCTGTGTTTATGTTAAGACAGCTCTAGCTGTATAAAATAATAATTTTACTACGAAAACTATATCATTCACGTTGTGTGCAGTGTTTCGTTATTAGCAATTATAATCATAATTTATTCGTGTTTGTTGTGTGTATGTGTTTGCGCGGAGCAGAGAAACGACCGGCGAATCAATATTACGATTATACTCATACATGCAGAAATGTTATTTCGCAATTCGTATTGTTACAATAATTGTTTTTTATCACGCTACCTTATACACATATTTATATATTATTATTATAATATACGTTTCGCTTTCGTCCCATTGCGGGAATTTGGTTTCATAATTTTTTTCTCTCCGAATGGGTACTGGAGATCGAAGAGAGATACGGAAAATATAATCATTTGAAATACCATCGTATTAAATATATATATAAATGTACAAAAGAACGTTTAACGCCACAGAAAAGGATAGGAGTGTAGTGGTGTCGGCAGTGTCCTCGAATGAAAGAGGCGGGTTGAGCGGGGTGCAGCTTCGGCGAGAAATATTATCGAGGATTTTGCGGAAACGCGTTCGATTTGACTACGGCCGATGCTACCACCAACGGACCCTTATTTTCTCCACCCCCGAAACGTTTCCTGTAAAAGGGTCGTTCGCACTGGGGTCGCAACAATGCGACGTGAATCAACACTGTACACACCATGTCGCTGCTATCGAATAGCAGTGCCGAAATATATTTTAAACACGATAGCATTTTATCAATAGTATATTTTGTACATTTTTATTTTTATTTTTCCGATATGAATGAAATAAATTCAATAAACTATACTACAGAAATTTAAACTAGATTTTAATAAATAAAAAAAATAAAAATAAAAAAAGGAAGAAATTCAAAAAGACTGTTGATTCAATACTGATAAAAATTTATCGGAATAGAATTTAAAATGATCAATTAAATAATTGCTTTTGTGGGTCTAATATTTTTTACACAAGTCAAATAACGAGTATACTAATCACATGTGAATTCACATTTGACATGTTGGTTTATTTGAAGGAACTACTAACACTTTTTTTGTGAAATACGAAAACGGTGATATTTTAATTTAATAGCATTTGTGCATTTACCATAATACTTCACTGTGGAATTCGGAACCGTTCGTATATTTTGCTCTATTTTCAGCATTAAACTGGTATCGATCGTCTAAATGATTTCGTTATGTTTTGTGGATCTTCTTCATGTTTACTATTAAATAAATTTGATACTTATGCATCAACAGAGATAAGAATTATTATCGTTTTGTAAGTTTCAACAATTGTAATAATAACATATTTCATTAATTTTATATATTTGGAATATAAATAAATATGATAAGGTCGATGACTTTTAAATAGTGTTATATATTTTTTTATGCTCCCAAGAAAAATTGGGTTTAGAGGAAGCTGGTTAAAAACTAAAAGCATTTCTTATGTTAAGCGATTTTTTTTATCTACTCGATGAACTTAAAAAAAAAAAAAACTACATATACTGATATTAATCGCAAATTACGTGTGCGCATACTTTAGAGCCGCGTGTGTATTACATCGTATTAAATACAGTGTTTCTGTTACGAAAGTAGATTTTCCATTTAATTAAATCTCTACCCTTAATATATAATTGAAACATTTTCGTACAGCCTTGAACTGCTGCACAAAGGTTACATGTTAATAATTATATCATAAAAGTGGCGGAGAAAGCTGGTAAAACTCGTTTACGGTTCCCTACGTCATTTTCGAGTAATTCGATACATTTTACAGACTTTATAAATATAAAATAATACACGTCGTTAAGTTAATTATTATAATCATTTAAATAAATAATGTAATTAGAGAAAATTCGCAGTGCTAGTGAATATTGCACATATTTCAATGTACGTCAATGAATTATCATGCTTTGGAGTACTGTTTACGTGACGTGTATAAATCACATAGTACTTTAGTCATATATATCTATATTATTTTGAATAAACCGTCATGGAAACAGTGGTATAATTTCAGTATTTTTTAGAGTATAGAATTTGGTATCCTCTAATTAAATTGCCGATGGTTCGTTGGTTCATTTAAACAATGTGCCGGTTAACGTGGGAGGAAAAGGACGTCAAATCAGTCCGAAAATATAATGCTTTGTACTTTTTACGTGAGTATCCTTATAGTAGATGTCAGATTTTTCTGATTTAAACATATTTACATGTTGATGATGTGTCAACTTTGGAATTGCTAAACGCTAGACCGTGATAAATGCATTGGTTGAAGTTTCTCCAAAATGATTCCACTATTTCGAACGTTGTTGGGAAATTTAACTCTAATGGTAAGCTCTATTTCGTGAGGTTTACAAGTCTATTTTGGTTGCTGTGGGAGTTTGGTTTTCGTGTCGAGTAACAATCACTATTCTTGTGAAATAACAAATTCGATAAACGACAATAAAACGATTAACTGTGATTTTTTGAACGGTACGCACATGTAATCTAATACAGTACTTAAATCGACTACTTAGTCGTATATTTTCTTCTACACACAGGTATAAATTAATATTACAATAAAAAAAAAAAAACGAAACATATTGGCGTTTTATAGTACCGACTTTTATAACGCTCCAATAAAATTAATGATACACTCCGTTGGAAAACCAAATCGAAAAATGAAATCATGTAAATTTTCATACAGCATGAGAATCGATGCTATGAATATTCTCGTTTCACACAAATCCCATACGTGTTAAAAAAAATAAAATAATATTCGACTACTGCGGAATGCGTTGTATTGTTACAGTATACAGTTCGTATAAGTTACAAATTATTATTTATGATTTTTCCGAGACTCCATTGCGATGATTTTCTTTCGACGATGGATTTCTACGAAGAAAAAAAAAATAGAAGAACAAACGTCAAATATCATTATTTTAAGACCGTTACATATTATGTCATTAGTAATATTATGCAATGCGTCGTGTAATAGACTGACGCGTGCCGTGACTGCCTCGGTGTACAATAATATAATAATACACCCAAACGTGTTATGTACCTGTGCGGCGCGCATGGACCCGAATTAATTTAATACTATAGTCTGCGGGCTAATTCTAATATATACAATTATATTCTCGTACATATTGATATACATATATATATATATATATATTTACAGTTTATTTCGGTGCACTATATTATTTCGGAAATGATAGTGTGAAATAAACACGGTCCGCGTCGCACTGTGACGTAGGCGCACGACATGTAACACGACGACAATATTAATTAATTTCGCGTTTCGCGGTGGTCGCTTCGTGCATGAGCCGACACCGTCGACGTGTACGCATTGTATCGTTATATGTATATATATATTTTATTTTTTCACCCTCTGGAAACTGAAAACCGTCCGAGGGGAATCAAAATCTAATCTTCCCGCTAGAACGCACGTAGCCTTACTGTAGCGTTTTACGCGAGTTTCAGACGACGTGTCTTGGCAGCTGCTCACGATTTCGGATATTATTGTAATACAGATACGTACAGATACGCGATTTGTTTTGATGTAAAACGTTACCGCAGAACCCGATACGCCATACTTTGTTTATCGCACCGTTGTTTCCGATTTTAATTTTATTTTCTACGCAATCATTTTCACGTTACTTCGAAACGATGCCCTCGAAGCAGTGGAAACACAATACGTTGTACGAATAGATATAGAAGGATTTGGATTCGTTTAATTTTTTTCCTGGTAACATTGTTTTCGTTTTCAAAATCGTTCAGTTGAGAGAACCCCGAAGTATAAAGTTTCAATTTGTGTACATTGAATTTACCTAATTCCATCCGGTTTACTACCTACGACTGCGAAAGACGTACTGTACAAACATATTGTCATCATGACTGTAAATATGCAAAAATATTCCGGAAACCGTGCACGATTTGATTTCGCAATATTTTGAAAATCTCAGATAATATTATTTGGTTTATTTGTTTAAATCAACATTTCATCTCGCTTCTTGAACGGTGAATTTTCAAGACGAATAGAAAGTTTGTCGATCGTATTAACGTTGAGGAAGAGAAAAAAAAATACGTTTAACGAACTACGTCGATAAGTATATAAAAAAAAAAAAAAAAAATAGAAAACAAAGGTTAAAAATCGGACTTGTTCTTAATTTTGTGTATTTTCGAGTCGTCTGTTCGGATCGACGATCAAACGGTGTCTGTTAAAAATATTTCGTGCTACGCGTCGATCACTAACTGATCTACGGGAGTGGGACAATTACGCGTGCGGATCATCGCGGGCGCAACACGCGTATCGGTTGACACTGTTGCGATACACACGCCCTAATGCGTCCGAATGGATCGCTCGTTGTTCGTCATAAATCATGAATCCGGTGCGTGGACGCATAAATCAATTAGTCGGACAAATGGAATTCGCTCGCGAATGCAAAACGCGATCAGCGGGTGTATCAATGTAGTGGCGTCGATTGCGAACGCGTTCATACAGACGATTTTTCACTTCCTTCTCCCACCGTACCACACACACACATACACAAACATACACGTACACGTGCGTGTGGTATCCATTGTGGTGTTTACTGTTACTGAATATCGCCGAACTGCCGCGCATCACGGCGCGTGCATCCGTTTCCCAGTAGCTGGTACACGTGCGTTGATCAAATGCACTTTTTTCGATTAGACGGCAAAATGTATTCGCGTACACGTCTTGCGAATGTAACGTGTATACGGGCCGCTGTCGACATTCCTCTGAAACGCGTTTGGAGAAGCGGTAGGGTACACGATGTGTGTTGGTATCCGGCTCACGGACCGTTCGTTGATTTCACGTCGTATTCGCCGGTGGAAATTACTATCGGATTTCCACGTCGTCACGGCTGCGACGACAACGGGAACGCTAATCGAATAGAATACGGAATCGAGACCGTTCGTCCGCCCATTCGCGAGCGAAGCAAAAACATAAGCCGGAGAAAAAATAAAATCATTCCGCCTCGCAGCAGCGCATCAATAATTAAATTACACACTTACGCGTGTATACATTAAACCGTGTTGTATGTTTTTGTTAATATCGTTTCAAGCATACGTTTTGAAATGTTCATGACTCGTGAATGCCGTCGTAGTAGTTGGACGCGTTCGACTTCAAACGACCCAGAGTCTTACACGTGAAAAAAAAAAAGTAATAGAAAAAAAAAAATTTCGAACCATTTCAAGTCGACGTCAAATGCTCGCGGTGTACAACAAGATTATAAATAAGACATGTTTGATCATTAAGTTAGGTCTTAACACTTCATGAAAACTTCTTTAGCACAATTCATTTTTCGTTTTTTTACGTTATTATTTCGAAACTCGAATAAATATGATATTCAAAACTTATTTTACAGATTACTCTGTTGTTAGTTCAGATTATTCTTCGTTTTATTAATTTTTTCAAATCAATGTAAACAAATATAGTGTACATAACGAAAACAACTCTTACCCTACTCGGAATAAGATTTTCTCAAATTATATGTATAGATTTAATCGTGTTTTTCATTACAATTTTTTGAAGTTGAAAATATTTTATCCGAATGACTTTTTAACAAACACATGATCATATTTGATTTTCATTTTAAATACTATTAGCTGTGATTTTATTATGTTTTAAAAGTTTTCATATTGTAATAAATACATTTAATTAAAGAAATTCAATAAATAATTATAAGTTAAACTGCACGTATGCAAATATTGTGAAAATATAATAATATTTTACTACAAGTGGTCTGGTCGTTGCACATTTCATTCAAATAAGTATTCTATTATGTGCACAAAATAATAAATAATGGTGAACATATATACTTTTATTCCACACGTGTCATTTAACGGTGTAATTTATTTCTATTTATCATTGAATCGTGCATAATTTCCAAGAATACGACGTATTGTTATTTTCAAATTGGATTGCTTAAAATTGACAATAAAATCGTTGTATTAAAATTATTAATAAATCACTTAATTTTAATATTATCTTAATAAGAAGGTCGCTCAAAATCTTGGTCACATTATTGAGAGTTTCCCTATAGAACGATTAAGAATCGCTGGTCTACACCATAATCGTAAACGTTCAATTAACATGAGGTTTATACAATCAAAATACACGTTCATATTATTAAAATTATTTTAATATATTCAAATCTATTGGTAATCGATTGCAAAAATGTTTGATATTATTGATTCGCTTACGGATGATATTCGACATGAACGTCGTGTCTAAAATCACAATATTGCCGTGCGCGCGGCAGGTTGATCAATCGTGAACGACTGATTTTTAATTATTTCGTTTAGACGTTCTTCTTTACTGTATAATATCTTACGATGCATATGGTTTGACAAACGCGTGCTTATGTTTCAGGTGCATCAACGAAGTCTTCCGCGCAGGACTTAATCTTCTTCTTCTTTGGACGGTTGCCATCCAAAGCAGCAGCACATAACTACTAAACTTTTTTCGCTTGCCGAAAACACTCCATTGTCGCTCGCAGAGCGTCAGAAGAACTTTCCTTTTCATCTGAACACAAAGAGCGATAATACATATAGAGCAAGCGAGTCAAAGGAGAAACGAACAAAGGGTATAAATAAGGAAGTAGACCCACGTACAAACAAAAACGCAAATGTGTATACGCAGAAAAAAGCTCAATATTCGGTAAAACCCGAGATATTTTAATACAAACAAATCGTACCCACAAATGTACGCGAAAAGTTTTAGCAATAATTACAATTAGCGTTTGATCGCAGTTGATGTAATTTTTATTTTATATTTCAAACGAGAAACAATACGTTTGCATAGATTGAAAATCAGAGTGAATCAAGTTTAAGTATTCTACATTAGCAATAGATTTTTTTTATCCTATAACCGTTTAGTGCTCAAATTGTTTACATATGTACAATACAAAGTAGAAATCCGGTTTTCCATTGACAAAAAAAAAAAAAAAAACTGTTATCTTTTGTAATTTCGTTATAATCACACATTGATACTCGTATATAAATGTGTATGTGCTGACGATAAATTACGTTCTCGCCACCACCGCGGTATCGTCATCACGCGCAACAGTCATGCCCCGATGCTACATGGTGAAGAAACTGGGACCGAAATTGATGCAACATCAGTCGATGATGGACTTGGACGAGTGCAGTTCCAGATCCGGCACCGAGTCTCCGCCACCGTTCACCGATCCCACGTCAGTGAAGCTCTACAAACCGCTGGAGTCCGTCACCATGTCCAAACACAAAGGTAAGGGTTATATTTTATTTTCTTCGGTCCCGCCCCCTGTCAAAATCGCACTTGTTACTGCGCAACGCGAAGTGGCTTTCGCGGACCCGCGCTCCAAGCCGAAATGTGGCCGGAAGCGACAGGGTACCGATTTCGAACGGGGAAAATGACTATAAAACCTTTGCAATAGGTCTTCGAATGAACCGTACGTTACCGTACGCTGTATGTGTCTCGTTTGAGGAACACGAGCGCAAGAGCCGCCGCCGTAGAACTATAATATTTATTTCGGACAGTGGTTTAGCCGTAACGTGATTTTATGTCGAAAACGCGCGTGCGTACAGTAACATATTTTTTAAGGGCAACGGGTTTCGCGGCTACGTGACAACGATTCCGCGGAACGGGGAATACAGGACGGCAACGAGCGTCGCAGGCATCAGCGTAGTGAAATTGCATACCCGGAGCGCCGTGTCACCGCCACCCTGCAGGTTTACCGTGTGCACGCAGTTATCTCGGCAGTATATGTTAATATATATGGGCATTGTCGATCGTTCAGGCATTACGCATAACAGGGTGGTCCAACGTTTCGTAGTTGGCAGGCCAATTAACGCTTTGTAAATATATTGGGGGGGGGGGGGGGATCGCAAAGAAAAAAATCAATCTATCCAGTAAAATACCCTGTTATAAATCGCCGCTAGACTTTTAGTCTTTCTTTATTCAACCAAAATAAAATCACACGACATTATACACTGTATAATATCGTACGAATTTTAGAAAATATACATAGTTCCAATACTTTACAATATTTTTATTTTTTTTTTACACATTAGTTGTAATTGTCAATCTTTACTTAGAATTTAGACCTTTTATTGAACTTGTGACACGAAAATATACGATGTTTACACAAAACACTATGACTAGCCGTTGACTGATCGCTATTTGAGCAGGAGGATATTGTACGTTGATCGTGCAACACGACCGGTTAATGAATGAGATTATTTGATAAAAGTTAGACTGTATTTAGATAATATTAGGCTAACAGAATGGCGAAATAATAGAATGTGTATCATTTTTGGTTTTCACGTTCTTAATTACCCAAAAATGTATATTAAAACCAAAACCACTTACTTATTACATTTCCTAATAAGTTTTGGGCATGATTCATAATTGATGTTATAAGTATTGAAATTGTCTGGTGTTTTTCGATATTATCACAATGTATAGGAGCTATAAATAGTGCCGGATTATTCACATTTCCGTACATATATAATTATAATGCAGGTATTATGCGACAACAACGCGCCGTGTGTACCATAGTGATCGTTTACGCAGTGGAGTGTTATACAATAACAATAACGGAATTAGCTCTCATTGCTTTTTCCCGAAAATCGACGACAGTGGATACGAATATTAAAACGAAATAATATTCATATATAAATAAATTAATAAATATTAATATAAATATATTTTTTTCTTTAAAATAAGTTATCTCTATGTAAAACGAATAATTTTTCTCAATTTATTCCTTTCTTTCTTCTTTCTTATTTTGGTACGCTTTTATATTTTCATACTCTATCGCAATTTCATTAACTCTGATAATGAATTTTTGATTCGAAACCAGTCGTACTTTTCAAGTATAATAATACTCCAGGCTAAGATTTTATCTAATTGTTCATTTATATATTTATTTAAGAATATTAACCATTTATTTATTTATTTATTTATATAAATCACGGGCAAGCCCAAAAAAATAATAGTGGTAATAAATATTATACATTATGCGTAGTAGGAAGCTAACATAGAAAAAAAGAAAAAAAGAAAAAAAATTAAATATAAATAAATTTACAATGAAAAGGCAGGGTCAATATTTGCTGTTCGCATAAGACGGCTAATAGGAGAGTTTTTAATGTAAATAAAGGACGAGACAGGAAGGTAGAAAGGAGCAGAGCAGCAAGTGGTACGGGACGGGACTCTGAAATTAATAAAGGATAAGAGTAAAGGAGAATCAATTTTGGACGAAAGGAGATTTGAAAGAAAGGATAGATTAGACACATGACGACGGTCAGCTAACGAAGATAAATTCAGGAAACGTAGAAAAGGTGAGTAATCATGAGGAGGGTAAGATATATTAAGCCTATAGGCAGCAATGCGAAGGAATTTTTGCTGAACCCGCTCAATGGCAGCACTTGCACAAGTGGTAGAAGGGGCCAATAGAACGGAGCTCTATATTCGACCAAAGGATGAACCAGATCACAGTAGAGGGCTTTGAGGGGTGATGCAAGTTAGAATTCGGAGGTAGAGTGAAGGATGAAGCCAAGTATATTGAGAGCTCTGCAACAAATGTCTTCAATTCAATGTGTTTGGTTAGGGAAAGGTCATGAGTAAACGTAAAACCTAGGTCGCGAATAGAGCCACAGAAAGGTTTAATTGGAATATTATGAATGACGTAGGAAAAGTTAAAATGAGAGTGGGAACGGTAAAAGGAAAATACCAAACATTTGAAAATGTTCAGGGAGAGACCGAGTGACTCACCCCACAACACTAAATTATTGAGATCCTATTGGAGAAAAGTACAGTAAGTTGAAGAATTTATTCGGAGATACAATTTAATATAATCAGCAAACATGAGGAACTTAGCATAATGAAGTACAGAAGGAGCAGAATTAACAAAGAGGGTAAAGAGGAGATCTATACATAATAATTTTTAATTTTAATTTAATTTTGAAATAAAATTATAACACGGTGAGTTATTGAAATTTCTTTGCAGGAACGATAATCCCAATATTTTTGTACACATATATTTCATACTCAGGTAGCACTTCGTTGTGAAAATAATTATTTCGGAAAGTCGTATACGAATTTTTCGGCCGTAATATCGTGTATACATCATCCGATAATACCGTTTTAATTTTCGTATGTAATCATTTCGTCTCCGACCAATAATCCGTGATAGTGTATGCACTCGTTTCGTCTCGATCCAGAAAAATTGTCCAATATAATCGTGTCATAATTTATTGATTTCGATCGGTCAATGTGACGTAAACCAGTGACGTTCTCAGAAGAGGCAAATGGGGAGATTGCTCCCCTCACGGTCTCTATTTTTCTTAAATTTTTTGCTATTCATTTTTCATATCATACTAAAAAAATATCTAAATGTGAAGTGCGCATTTATGAATTATGCCTATTCCACCCTTTAAATAGGTCTAGGGACGCCACCAACGTAAACACATTTGAAAACAATCGGCGATGTTATAAACACGATTATAATCTATGTTCTAGATGGTAATTGAATTTGTGCACAATAAAAGTGTTATATTCCATAAAAATCGGCAGTAGTGACGCCATGCCGATAGTTTTATCGATAAAAAAAAATATCGATGATAATCTCTCTTTCCGTTCGAACTGTACTGGTTGCCACGTTCTCGTAACAGATTTATTGTTATTAATTGGTATAGTTTTCACTGGCAATGATGGAGGTACGATGTGGAAGGATTCCCGTTAAACCGTTTTACACGTGATTAGGCGTCAATGTCGGGTTTAAATTGACCCACTGCCGGTCAGTATTTTTATTGACACGGAAATTGAAGTGACGCGTTCCGGAGTTTTCGCGTATGGAACTACGTATATAAATATATATATAATTAATCCGAACGTGTGACTCGCGACCAGTGGACCCATTCGTGCGTAGAGTGCGCAAAAATACCTTTTCGACGAAATTATAGATATTTTAACCGTGATAATGATTTTTCGTTCGAGCGTATCCGGATAATATCCTGTTTCGATCGCGCATTGTTGACCGTGTATCGGGAGAAAAAAAAAACAAAAAACCGTTGGACCAACAATAATAACTACGGTTCAACGAATCTAAAACCTCATTCGGAACAACGCTATATATATAAATGTCAAAATCGGTTCGCGTGACATTTATAATTAATAACGACTAAGCCGTGAATGCCGTAAATTTACCCAATGAAATGTATCCAATGGATACTATCCATTCGGCCCTATAAATCGAGTGATCTTTTTCTTTTTTTTCCATCGTCATTCAGTTACGCGAGATTATACCACCGTTATAATACAAACCAAGTGGTAAACGGCACCAAACGTATTCAGATAATTAATTTAACATACCTACAGTGTGAGACTTGGAATTTTTAATTTAAGTGATTCGGTTACACCGGTACTGTAATCCATACTCGTAGTCGTAGAATGATACATCTATAATTGTGATGTAAAAGCAATATCATAATGTGGTATTCGATTTATATAGTTCGATTTTCAAATCGTCATTTTCACACTTTTTGTGCTCAATTATTCGTACGCAAATAACGTTTAGTAGTAAACCTCGTTCAGTTGTAAAAAAATTATTTGGTTTTCCGATGATTTTAATCGTTAAACTATCAAATATTACGCCACTCCTCTCACAGTGGAAAATCTAAAATTCTGTGACTGCAGTTAGTATAGAATGTTTAATACTCATACGTATGCACATCTCTCGCCGTTGAACTGACCGATCGGAAATCGCAGTATTGTTTATACACACGCACTTCAGTAATCTATGCGATCCGTCGTACGCCGTCGTCGTATAACGATGGTATAATATTTTTAAAACGTATATACTATACGGTATCCGTCGTCGTACGTAAACGGTCATCAGATACTTTACGAGATTGGAATATTTTCAAAACGCCAGTCCATCCAGTCAGATCGGTGTGACAAATTTTGCCGCCAAAACGATACGGAACGTTTTCCGTAATGTGAAACTCGTATCCCGTATGAAACATTTGTGCCAGTTTTTATTTTCGAAAATGTTTACAGTGCAATATAAACGGGTACTGGACACGGGTGCATGACGGGAGCATAGAAGGTACGCTGCGACCGGATGTCATCGATATTATTTCACCCGAAATTTGTTTTACTTAAAACTACTTAGAAATGTATTTTACCACCGACGTTATATAATTTATTTAATTTATAATTTATTTATTTATTTATTTATTAATGACTATTCTGAGAACGTGTGGTCTCGCTTGGTGGAATGGAAAATCACAATAGCTCATCATGTGTGCGTGTACATAGATCTGCAAATTAATGTGTATATTTAAAATACACCTGTGTACGGCACCGTCATCAAAGTGGCAACTGTCACGTGACAGAAACTTTCCGCTATCCGTGCGCTTTCACCATCGCTTGACTAATATGCCTATATTACACGATTATTATAGTGAAAAGCTTAAAAATACATTTTGAATCGCGATCGGTTTGTGCGCAGAACTGCCATGTTATAAACACACATTTATCGATTTCACAGATTTTTGTGACTTCAAACGTATTTCATATGCCGTATTGTTGCGGGTGATAAAAATGCGTTAAGTTCGGAATGGAAAGAACACGTACGCAGGAGGTTACAGCAATCCATGTGAACATAACTAACAAACAACTGTCTATGTCCACGGTTCGTTACAAATGGTTTTTGAATCGTTTATGATTCAAAAAATGTCTGCATTACATAACATGTTGAAAAGAGACGAGTACGTTATTCAATTATCATATGTATAGTAAAACGGTTTTATAATACATATTTTGAACCTGTTCGTTTTATATTTTTTCATAAATAGCTTTTAGCATTTCGACTGTAAATTCACAAAAGACATTTCCATCGGTTGTAAGATTATTTTAAAAAAAAAAAAAAAGCAATATAAATGAATGCGTTATTGTATAAGTTTTGGCGGTTCTTTGTAATACGATTTTATTTTCTCGATCATTGTATATAGAATTTGACGAAAAAAAACGTCGTGTCGTCTGAGGCACTTGCGGTACTAACCCTTCAGTCATCGTGACTTTTTTGAGTATGACAACAACAACGACGACGGTTAAAAATCCAACCACTGCAGATGCATCCCAAAATACATACTGCGGCTATTCGTGCAAATATATTCCGCAGTCACGGGTCACGTTTCCAGGTCATCGTCAACTTTGAATAATACATTTTCGAATACCAATTCCAAAAACATTCGAATATTCTAAATATTTTTTCTGGTTTATTACGCACGTTTGGTTCAAGTTGATATATATATTTAAACGGAATACGCTACGTGTGTGTGTATATGTTAATTTTTGAAAAAAGCTATTATTTTCTCAATTTATTTTTACCGGCGTGGTGACGTTTCGATTAATATACTAAGAAACACTTCGGTTTTCACAACCATATTATACTCTTACCAAAAGCGTCGAAATAATAAAGTTGTAGATATTTGTGGTGTTAAAGGATTATTAATTTTTTTTTTCTTTTACAAAATGTTGACCATAAAATATTTTTGACCGTATAATTTCAGGGTTAAATAACCAATTGAGAAATTAAAGTGAGTATAAATTGATACTCAATAGATTAAGTAGTAAATATAAGCAATACAGGTTTTACATAGCGTATACGGTTTAAGTTTATATTCAGAGTCGACAGTTGGTTATATAAAATTAAGAATGTACTTGATTTTTAACACTTTAATTCTTGCAAACCAAGAAGCAATAAATATAAACACTATATACACATTATTAATAGTATTATAAATTATATAAGAAGTATAAAATTAGTAAAGTTATTTTTTAGCCTGGTTACTAATTAAGACAGTAAATTAACGGTTTTTTTTTCTTGGTTAATAAATCTCTTTATTTTAACTTTGAATTTATAACCTAGTCAAATTTAATACTTCTACTCTATTAACTTTTAATTTTAAATCCCTGTAGTTTTGGCTTAATTATCTCGAGTAAATCTTTTTTTAATTTAAACTACCTTTTCTTAACCGGTATTGTTTAGTTTCATTTACCGTGGTATTGGTACACGTGTATATTATGTTCTGAAAAAGGAAATATACAAATTTTATAATAACATATATTGCAACGAACAATGAAACAATGAAGTTAAATATAATAATATTATTATTTCGTATCAGATTATAATTTCGATAAAAGTTAATTACCATTTCTATAACGCATATTAAGTTTTTAAAATGTATTTCATTATTATTATTTTTTTTATGTCCAGCTGAGTACACCATTATATAAACGTAAAACTTACCATTGTATAATAACTACGATAATTATTCTGGACACTGCTATACTACGTCGTAATGATATTAAAGTCTTTGTCTCGAGGCGAGCCTGTGTTACAGAGATACCGTTGTAATCCTTGGATAATCACTTTTTTCCTCGTATACTTAACACGAAAGTACAGCTATAATTGCTATTTTTATTACAGGATGACGAAAAAAAGTAACCCCTCTCATTTCGAGTATAATCCCTCAATCGTTTATTATACTAAACAGGAAAAAAATCTTTTTTATATTATTTATTAGTATATTTATTCTTACCGTAGCTATGCATATTAATACCGTACATACATTTATATAAGTGTGTGTAATTAAACATTTTTTTTTTTTTTTTTATTAAAAGTAAAATATTTAAATTAATACAGACTATATGGTACTGTAAAGTATTTTTCAGGGCAAAAAAAAAAAAATTAACTGAACGTATACCAATCGATCCGAATGACTACTTTTTTTACTACAGATAACAGCCTGTAGTTCTTGGTCATAAAGTTTAATAAATAAAAAAAATAAAAATAGAGATGTGTGGGATAACCCATATTTTTCTATACTGTCCTGTTATACCATTAAAAATGAAATGATAAAATGCGCAACATATTGCGTGGTCGTCGTATTCGGAACGTGCAGTTGAAAAAGCTCTAAAATTGATTCGTTGTCCCGTTCTTCGGTTCGACGGCGTATAAAACATGTTTACAATACAAATGGTTTTCTTCTCACCGCAGCGGTGCACCATAATTTAATTAGAACTCCGGTTGCGCTTTGTTTGTATCGCGTTGAACATTGAAAATGGTATTATCACGCGTGATCAATATACGCTACGAGCACCTGCAGTACAACTAATGTTTATTTTGTCGTCCGCAATTTTTCCTTCGACGGATATACAATCAGATTTCCTTACAAAAGACCGAGTGGTTTTTTTTATTTTTCCTCCCTCCACTCGCGATTTTTCTTCTCGCAGAAGTTGTTATACGCCCCGTCGTTCGTTTTAACACGTTAAGCACATAATCATTGCCACGAGTTCTTTGAAAATCTTAAGCACAACACAATTATCCGCTCGCAGTTTATTAGCGTGTACAAATATTGCGCTGATGCAGCAGTCGTACACGTAGGTACGCGGACGACGACAACGCGCGATGGGGGCCGGCCCAAGAGAATGTACAATACAATATCAAACAGAATTACGCGATGACAGCTGAAGATATTTCACACGGCACTTACAGTGCGTACAACTTTTCTCCTAAAGAAACATCAAAGAAATACCTCAGATGCGTTTACGTTCAGCCGTACACGATGTATTACGGTGTTCCGTCACGCTTTAAATTATTATACATGTGTGCACACAATATTCATATCGTAATTGTACTGCACATATTATAATTGTGTTTCGAATCGACTTTTCGAAACGTTCAAATTCAAAGTGATACCGACACACGTGCTCCGCACTCGTTTCTTGTTCGTTGCCATCGACGAGTACGGTGTTTTTAATGTGTGTATGTGTAGGGGAAGGTGGGATAGCAAATCATCTGTAAAATTCGACAGCATCACAAAAGCCTAACCTACCGTACCTGAACGTCTGAACGTATATTATAGTATGCCCATATCAATAGGTACAATTTTAATTGAATGGACGAAAAAAGGACAGGGGTAAAGTGTGTTGGATGTTCGGGAATATAATTTCATTATTAATATAATATAAACGGGTTTCCTTGCGCACGCTAGTAGCCAAGACGATCCTATTGAGTAAAATAATTTTCCAAAATAATAAGAAGAACATTTATCGTAAGACCGACTGTTATAATGATATGCGGTTGTAACAATAAACACGACATTGACCGTTTACAATGACATTGAAGGAACCAGTCAAAAAATTGATCGTAATAACCAAAATTTTATAATTATTCGAAAACTCGATACTATATATATTTCCTTGCAGAAACTGCTCTATTACTTAATTGTTGATGGTGTAATACACTTCGTACGTTTTCCGAATCCTGAAACGAATACTAGAAGAGAATAGCTATAGCGCCACGAATTCCGAGAAAAATTGTACCCCGGTTTCGGTGATTCGGAAAACGTAAACATCTAAAGATCGCATTATCGTTTACTGGGTCAACAGCAATATAGCTAGTGAGACGAGTGTACGTTCGGCTTACTACCGCGACCGTACGTCTTCCGGCCATGCGCGAAATGAATCACCTGTTCTTTGGACGTATTCGTTTCGTCGTTTCCGTCGTGGTGTCGTGCCATGAATCTCATAATATTTGAAATGTTTCAATCAATCATACAATCATTCAATCATACAATCGTTTGACGTGCTCTGCGCTCCGGCGAATTCGGTGTACTTTTGTAATTGTTTTCGATTTCTTTTCGTACCCTTTGTTCTAAGCTCAGAACAAAAGTTCATCGACTCGGATCACGTACAAATATTCGTCGTCGTTGCTCTTGCGTTACGATTACTCATCCCGGTCGCCCTTCGGACTCTGTCTGTTCTGGCACCACGCTGTGGTCCGTGGTGTTTCCCGTGAATAGGTAGGGCGGAACATTTTCCACAAATCGTCGTCACTGTTGTTCGTGTCAGCGCTATTATTGACATACACTGTAGTACTAATGAAAAACAATAATGATAAAATCCAGGTCGCAGGAAACAAAGAACACAAAAATTCATGTTGTGATTGGAAATAGTTCAAAAAAACATTTTAGAATATAAGTAAACAATTGTAAAATAATCAATGTTGTTAGCTGGCATGTAAGTAATAATTATATTTAATTAGGTTAAGTGAATTTATTTATGGGAGAAGACGTGTAAAAAAAGTGGGCTTCTGTGTTAAAGGTGTGGTACTACCGAAACATATGCGTCATAATAAATTCTATTTTAATTCGAATTGTGTGTTTGTGTCTATACGTACGATTTGATTGGCGTGTGCGACTTCGCTGATTCACTTTACCATTTTTTTTTTATACGTCTCGCAACTATGTCATATAACCTAACCCCCGTTGGTCTGTCGACGCGGAGCTTTCGAATTTCTCGTCGTGCTGTAGCGAGAAAGTCGACTGTTGATCCGATCGATATGCGACAGCGTATTACGACGTCATTATTTCAGAAGGCATACGTCTGGCGTTAAAAATATATGACTTAAGGTTTTTTCCTTTTTATTCGATTATAACGGTTTTTTGTTTTTATATATGTATACTTGTATATATACATTGGATTACTCAACCGGCGCACAACTATTGGAGGTAACGCGTGTATTATAGTCGGTAAAATGTGCTTGAGAAATAATTTTAAACCGGCATTATATTACAATCAGGTTGTTCGGTTAATGGTTTTACGCATTGTAACAATGGAACTCGTGGCCATATTCATTGAAAAACGACTTCTTGACAAACATTCACTCAACTGTCACGCATCTCTGTGTCGCAAACACAATTTTGAGGCTGCAAAATATTTTAGAGGCCAATTATCCCTGTACTTGTGGGTTCAGGAAACTACACGTAGGAAAACAATTAATAATTGTTTGAATACTTAATGCGTATAAGGTTACGACATGTGATTGAATATGAATAATAAATAATAATAATACATATGACAGGGAGCTACGGTTTTCACTTACGCAGTCGGTTCGTTAAATAATTACGAATATACACTGAGAAAATCCCATAAAACACAACCAAAAATACAATCGGAGCACATTGATTCGATAATAATTTAAATGAAATTACAAAAAAATTAAGGGCTATCATTTAGTCACGTTGCATGCGTGAATATTGAAAATTGTTAACAGAAGTTTTTGACCGGTGTATTATTGACGTTTTAATACTGGTTTTGTTTGGTACAAAGAATAACACTGAATAATAAAAGTAATATCGATTTGGTCGGAAAAAAATGGCGTGTTATCAACGCTAACTTTTCGTAAGTGTCTTGAAATTATAATGAGGAAATTTCGTGAACTCGTAAAGTAATCTATTCCGCGGCATCAACTAGACATCAGAAACCTTTTTGATGATCTATAAGATCGGAGTGTGCCCCGTAGCCGAGATTGTGTTGGGTGGACATTCGTCGTAATAAACTTAAAATATATATAAATTTTTCAAATCAGTTTTACCGTACGGGACGTATTTGCTGAAAATTTTAAACCGTCCAACGGTTGCCTTGCGCAGGACCGGGGTGAAAAGAACAGTCATACGCGTGTCTGACGCAATCAGTTCCAGCCAAAAACGCGATCGCTTCACGTGAAATTCGTTTGTTTTGTCTAACTGTTTGTTTTGTAAATGTTTTGTATTTGCGTTATTTATTCCTAAAACACTGCCGTCTTTGTATTGTATGTTGGATTTCGCGATTCACATTATTACGTAGCATTTGATTTTCGAATATTTATCTCAATTGTTATCAACTCATCCTACACTCGTTGCGCGTGCAGTGCAGCTGTCCGCCAACGTTGCCGATGGACCGTTAATTTGGTTAAAAATCAACTTGCGCTCGTTTATAACCTATTATAATTATATGCGGGGGTGACATTTTTTTATTGTTATTATTATTATTATTATTATTATTATTATTATTATTATTATTATTATTATTATTATTATTATTATTATTATTATTATTATATTTATTATTACCGATGAAGTTTTTCCCGAATAACTCTGGCGTGAAAACACGCGTGTTGCAACCGTGTTAAAGAAATATGTTCGTTTAACTCCGCTCACCCTTGTACAACTCATGTGTAAAGACAATTAAATATTAAATAAATTCGGGAAAATTTTAAATTTTACTATCAGATTCCGATACAAATTATAGATTTGTAATACATATGTGTATTAACCCAAAAAAAAAAATAAAAAAAAAAAAAAGGGAAATGTGAGGATGGTGTTGATGCGAGGAAATTGCTTTGGTTATTTTACATTCTTCTTTTTTTAAGAGATGGCATTCTGGGTTACAAAGTATCGAGAGCAAATCAGTGGTAATGTCAAAGAAGCTTTTTATGTAATATCAATTAAATTCTGTTGAACCCGACATTTTAGATTAATACACAAATAATTTTAAAGCAGAAATAAAATACAAATTATACATGATTTGATGAACTTTTTTTGATTTTTAACTTTCAAAATCAACATCTAACAAGAGCATAATACCGTCCGCCAAAAAACACTCAACTGTTAGTCGATGTTAATCAACGGACCAACTATCACCATATTAAACCATTTTCATAGGTATTTTATAGGTTTTTCTTCAAGTATAATGTTCCGTATGATGTTTTGAATTGATATGAATTATTAATAAAACATATCGAGGAAAAATATTTGAAAAGTGTACAAACTGACTAGTTTTAACAAATAGTATAAAATATCAAAAATGCATGTAAAGAATTTCATATATCTAGTAACCTGACTTAAAAAAGTTCTTCTTGAAATAATTTTGTCAACAGGACTGTTAAAATAAATAAACTTATTTGAAGAATTGAAATCCGGTCGCTATGGTCGTTACAGTGCACGAGAATATTCGTTTGAACGGTAACTGCAGTACACGTACCGGGTTATCGGTAATAACACAATACATGTGTGGAGGACGGGTGACGCAGTAACTATAAACTTGTATCATTGCAATAATATTATCGAGTGGCACAGAAAGCAACAAAACCTAATAATTCGCGGACGCAAAAAATGGCGGCCGTAAACAATCTGCTTGTTGTCCGGCGGCACCGCATCGTTGAAACTACGAAAGTGTCCAGAGCACGCATAATAATAATAATTGTTATTGTTTTACGAAAAGCATTTTGCAGTTCAACCGACCATATGTGCGTGGAGGAATGGAACAACAAAAAGAACGGACCTAACCTTAATTCTGCTTGCACGTAATGGGCGTATATTTGTTTTACACGAGCACGACTAGGGAAAGCATAAAACAGGGGGTTGATAGAAAGAGAGAGAAAAGAGACAGAGATAGTGAGAGATAGATAGAGAGAGAGATAGAGAGAAAGAGAGAGAGTGAGAGTGATGAAGAGATGTCATCCGAACGAAACAATAGGAAAAAAGGGACTAGAAGTTGTTTTTCGCACCTCCTCGTGAAACTCACATTACAATATATTATAAACATTGCAGCGTCATCGCGCGCGTATTCCGGCGCTAATTTATGTGCAACGGCGGTTATCTGCACCGGGTCGTGTGCACACTGGTTTGTTTGGCGAACACAATAATATTTTATAATAATACATACAAATACACACACACATATATATATATATAAATAGTACCGGGTCGGGAAAGCGCTGTGGGTGTGTATAAATCCTACTGGTATTATATTGTTGTGTGTATATTGTTTTGTTATTATCGTCGGAGAGTCGCCCGTACCGGCGCTCGTGTACGCGCGTAGCACACAATTGTCGTCGTTGACCCGAGACGGACAAAAGCAGGCGTTGTTATTTCGGTCGCGCGGCTAGAGCAATTGGCCTGGGCCTGGGCCGCCGCAGCCACCACCGGGAGAAAGATAAATTTTCCCGGACTTGGTATTATTTTGTATTTTTTTTACACCTCCCCTTCATATCTCACTCTATCGTTCTCTCTCTTTCGCTGTTCTAGTTTTCCGTATGCACATATGGATATACGTTTTTATAATATATGTATTAGGGACCACTATTTCTGTAAACGAAGAAATAAAAACATAATAACGTGCACTGTGCGTTTCATACGATGTGCGTGTGTGTGTGCAAAAGTAACGGTATATTTATGTGCTTTTATTGTGTACATTCCCGAAAGGTGTGTTATGCACAGGTATATACATGGTTTTACTTATAACCGTTAACACGGCAGAACCTTCGTTGTCTGTCGCTAAAAGTTTTGTACAAGATACAGCAAGGCGAATAATAATTTTCTGGGGCAAAATTCGTACAAGCACACACACACACAAATATACGTATATACATATATATATATATATATATATATATATATATATATATATATATTTACATTTATCTTGACGTCGTTCGGAATATATTACATTATTTTCGTTATATAACTGTGATGCTGTAGTCCTTGTTGCTGCTGCAACTACGACTGCCGCTGTTGCTGTTTTCTATAATATAACATAATACAACAGCAGCTGTTGTGCAAGTGTAACTCGTGACAAACACACCCTCATCCCCTACAAGTTAATTAATTCGCGCACGTTCGTCGGCATAGGATTTAATAACGTAACATTTATACATATATATATACGTGTACATAAACGTATTATATACGTTTATGAATTAAATCTTCGGCCGTCGAATGCGGTCGAAATCACGTAAAATAGTCTTTATAAAGCTGCTCGTTGTCGTCGTCGTCAGGTAGACCGTGCGAGATAACGTATGTACTCGTGGAGAATACATTAAACCAGCATTTTCAAATGGGTGGAGGAAATTCATACCTAGAGAGGAATATAGGATTTAAAAAGGAGTGTGGAATAAAAAAAAAAAAAATTGGGAAACTCCGCGTTAAACGAACATCTACTATGTACCGTAAACGCGACTGGAATTCTTTATACATTGCATTACAATAACGTGTACAGATCACTGGATGCAGGTATGCCGAAAACATTTACCGTGACACACGGCTCGTTCGACTCATAGTTATAAAGGATCGAGTCATTGAAAGCGTACATTCGTGTTGTACCATCACCGCCGTGTAAGTCACTCGAAATTGGGTATTTAAATGGAAAAAATGGAAATAACATAACATAAACCATAACTATGGCCACTATTGATTCAAACATTACACTCATGAAATCGGAATATTATATCTATTGTACTTCAAACTTTTAAGAGTATAATATCAAAATATCGATAAGTATCGAAAGAAATATTTTATTTTAAAAACAGATCTGTTGTGGCCTTGGAATTTTTGATAAAGTAAAATATGAACATAAAATCTTCAATGATTTCTCACACGTAACTGATTTCAAAATTCGATTGTAAGGCGTACGACTGTTATTTGACATTATTTTTTTTTATTTTTCAATTGACCGATTATCGAGAGTTTATTTGTTGTTTTTTTCCTATTATATAAGTAATACCATAGTTATGCACGACGTAATTGTACTCGAGACTCATTGGTACAATGGAGATTAAACAAAGCAAGTGTACGTTAAGTAACTCGTTTGAAAAATTCACACCGACATTAAAGAGGTTGTCGACTCGCTGAAATTACCTTTTAAAACGTCTAAAGTGAACTGTTTGACAAACGGTGCTTACGTGCGATTTAGAGTTTATCCTTCCTTCCCCAATTAATTTTTTATCCTAGCAGTTTTTTTTTCCTTTAGCACGAGTGCTACATAATTATATCAATTTATTTCTAACTATGTAATAAGACAAGCGTATATTGTGGCAGCAATGAAAAAGTTTTATCGACAATATATTACTTTTTTTAATTATATTGCTAAATTGTGATTTACCTGCAATGTCATTCGGATAATACTGTGAATTCTGCTTCCTATCGCTCGTTGTACAAGACGTATATCAATTGTAATTTCAACACATTTTTACATTAAATTTGCTAAAAAAAATATTTAACGTATTTTTACACACCCCGTCAATAAATGTTTCCTAGCGATTTTCCGTAGACCTTTAAAATTATATGTAATCATATATGGCTACTTGTTTTCAACCAAACTTTTTTTTCATCAGAAATCGTAATAATATTCGAATGATCCGGAAACGCTCAGCGATTTTCTGTCGATGAAGTTCGTGGTATGATTTTCTAAAAGTATACCACCTAGATACGTCAAAAAGTAAGCCGGTCAGTAAATAGCGCACGCGTTTCGTAAATATATATATATATATATTGAGAGAGAGAGAGAGAGAGAGAGAGAAAGATAATGGAATGGGTGTTATTTTTGTCTACTGCGTACGAGGCCCGTACATCAGATTAGCTGTTCAGGTTATTTCATATTGTTGTCTGCGTCAGCAGTTTCTAGGGCAACGTAAAGTGTTTCCATGGTCACAGCTAATAATACTTACACGTACGAAACATAAGTGGACGTTGTTGTCGTGTTAATGCAAGTACCGAGAGGAAAACGCATCAAACTTGATAAATATCGGTTTCCGTGAACACCTCGAGTATTATCGCAATTTTAATTCAAAAATAATTACGTTGACAGCTATCGTTTTTGTATAAATCTAAAAGTTTGATTAAATAAATTATGTGGGTGCAAACGTGTATTAAGTTGTAAAACCGTACATAAAATAGTACTAAAACCATCTGCATCAAGTCGGTATTATTAATAACCGACTTAAACCCGCTTCAATCCAGTCTTCTTGAAGAAAATCAGTGGTGTATTTAAGAATTTGGGGAGCATATCACTAGGACAATAGTTCAATAACCTGAAGACAACTTAGTTTCCTTAGCCTTATCTAACACTCTTCATTTTTCAAAAATGTACGGATAATACTATTATTATATACATTTATTGATTAAGCTCATTTTTCCAAACAAATAATAGCGACTAATAAGGCATAAAAAATCTGTAACCAAATATTTTACATCATTAAACTAAACATTTTATTTTTATTTTATATTTTATACAATACAAAATATAATTTCCTTTTTTTTAAAAATAACTCATTGATAATCTCATCTATTGTTTTCGATCGATTTAGACTGATGACCAACATCTGATGAGTAATGAATTTTTTGGTGACATGATAATAAAACTAAGCCATTTAGTATACTATAATAATAAAGTTTGCATATATAAGAATATAGTGTTGTTCAATAAAAACTAATATTGAAAAACTATAAAATATTATATTACTAAGATACAACTTAATTCTTTCTAAGAAAAAAATTATCGTTTTGAAGTTCTTATAGACTCTGGCAACATGCAAATTATTTCGAGAAGCATATGAATATTTGAATAAAATTCTTCATCACAAGTATCTAAAGCGTGTAATCCAAAGAGGAAAGTAATGTTGTCCGTAATTTATTGAATGTCTTCAAATATTGAATTCAGCAATGTATTGCTATGCATGTACATTGATTATATGTGAATTAAACTCAAATAGCTTATTAAACACCTCTTTTTCTCGAGTTTTTTAACCATAGTGATTCTTTTTTTAACAATAAATTTAAATCCAAAATAAAAAAAATGAGTTATTTACCGTAATTTTATTTGTATTCTCGAAAAGTTGCATAATTTATTCCCTTCAAATATTGTTTGATGGTTAATAAATCGTTCTGTCAGTCACGTTGTATAAAATGCTATGTGTGGTAAAAATACTATGACACAGTAGTAATATTCGATAGTACAACCCTGAACATTTGGATTAGTTTTATAGATATGTTAATAAATACGTTGCATCGCTTTCACCAACGAAGAGCGTTAAAAATAACGAACGTTCAGACGTTGAATTCATACTAACGCATTTCCTCTATTAGGTTAAATAAAATAAAAGAAGATAAATCCTAAATAGTATCTATCTCCAAATCCTCCCCTCCCTTCTCGTAAATACGACTTTTTAACTATAAATATCGCTTTCATAAGTTATAAGCGAATAAGATAGAAAAATAGTGTAGTAAAAACAAAAGTTGCAAGTGTTCTTTTAAACAGTGCAATACAGTAATTTTAATATGTAATCAAAAGTAAACTTTAATGATCACAGTCATGAATCCGATACTGAACAATATTGAAACGTCAAAGAATATGCAATGGCATTAAGGGAAAAGAAACTGAAAATATTTGTGAGCCACCGTCAAATTTAATCTACAGTGGTTTAAAAGAAAGAAGTCCATGATTTATAATTTCGCATACATATATACATATTCGATTATTTATATGTTTATATACTATTTACGATACAATTTATTTAAAATATATGTTTATAAAACTTAATTTTATTAAGTGTGTGCTAGTTTGTGGACCGATGTGTGTTTGGACGTAATCGGAATACTTATATTTGGAATAAAATATGAACTATCGGATTTTTGGCCGTAACCCGGCATCTGCGGTTTTTAACGAACATTGTAGTTACGAATTGATATAAGAGTTCTCCGTAATATCAATTACTAAGATATGCCATTTTTTTTTTGGTTTAATCTCCTGTATTAAACTTTTAGTATAATAGTTAAGTGATATTTTTTCTTATTTAAATATCAATAAAAAAAAAAAAAAGTTGAACTCGGACGCTTGGTAATCCAAAATGTAGTTCTCCATTTTCTCTTTTATGTATTTTTTATTCGACCACCTGTGTTTTAGTTCAGCCATGAATTATCGGATCATAGCCAATGCGATCATTATACAGTAAATAGTGTATTGTGATGATCATAATCATATTGTCGGTTTCGGCTCATACAAACAATCGATGAGAGTGGTATAATAATTTAATTGAAAACACGCGTGTCAAGTGGAATAAAATTACGAACATATCCACTCGGTCGAATGTTCACGGTCGTACAGATAAGTCGGAAAGTTCGGTCGATGAAACGTCGTGCTCGCGATCAGAGTATACTATATTATACTGGCAGTGCTGACGATAGAGCCCTCTCTTCCGACTCGCAAAACCGTTTGCTCTAACGTTTTTCAACAGACTCGTGTAGTCCTCGATAACTCGTCGTAAAGCCTATACATAGCGAACACAGATTGTACTATGTGTTGTGTATACCTGCATAGTATCGTCTAACCGTCGCGAATATTTCCCCCTCGACCTTGCTGTTATTGGTTCAATCGCACGTTACTGAAAAATCCATAACGCACCGTGCGCGTTATATCCGTCAAACTCCCGTTTTCCACGTTGAAAAATGTCCACAGTGATAAATATTTCTTCGTGACGGATAGACGTAATATTTTGTTCGGCAGATTTTGACACGAGGCTCTAACGATCGGATTTTCGACACGTTTTTATCGCAGTCAAACACAAGAGTACCGTCATATACAATACAATGTATGGTAGACGGTAGGTAATAAGATTTGGTCAAATATTATATAGCTGATACTGTTTTGTACTTCCTCCCATCAGAAGAGCCCTACCGGAAACTCGGTTTAACGTTTACTACACCGGTATACGGCCGTATCTATACCGCAGTTCGTGGTGTCAAAAGTGTGGAGAAATTTCGTATGCCGAGGGACGATATGTAATGATACACGTGAAAAACTTGTCAAATCCGTAACGTTGATCAACGTCGAAAAATTATTACCTCAACGCTTGTACCACGTCGGTTGTCGTCGAGGAACACGTAAACTGTGACAAACGGCTTTGGCCCAAGCGAGTTCAGATAATCGTTTCATCTCTCGGACAAGTGCGAACTCTATTTTACCAGCGACATGTTCACACGACTGCATTTGTTTCGAACGATCGCACTGCTGACGACATCAGTCGATATGTAATATTTTAAAGGTCACTGCGAGTTTTTACGAAAATCCTATCCGAGTTCGCAGAGTCGAGAAACTGTTGATGAACTAAAACTATATAAACTTTTATCAGCGAAACAGTGTTGCTCAACACGCGTTTTACGAATATTTTTAAACGAAATCCATAGCATTTTGTCGGAATAAAATTGTAAACAATACGTGCGAACAAGACGTTTCTCGAGATAAAAAATGTACGGTTAAACTAACATTTAACTCGATACTCGAACGTTTAAACTTCCGAATCGGATAGTTTTCCCGGTCGCATAACGTAACGATATTTTCGGAAAACATAACCAAGCGTTCGGTACCGCAACCCGTCGACCCACGCGTTCGATCTCCCTACAGTTCTAACAAGTTTGCGACCGTGTCCACCAATGTTCTCACGATTCGCCGCGACTGTTGTCGCACGACCGGTGAGCGCGGACCGTCTAAAAAGTCAGGAGACGACGAATGCGCAGTGCATTATGATGCCACGGTCGCGGAGTGATTTTCCAAAGTCTCGGCGCCGCACAAGTATTCGACACCGTCTTGCAGGCCGGTTAACGTTCTCGATCAACGTTTCGACGCACGTCGGTAACACGTTTTCGGTTCGTATTCGACATGGTGGTGTGCGCCTAACGCAATCGCGTCGATCTCCGTCATTCTCTTCATTTCAGTTTTGTTTTGTTTACTTTATCGCGGTCGTGCGTTTGGTCGGCTATCGGTAACATTTCGGGAACCGCGCGCGCGGTTACGACTTGGGTGCGGCGCGGGTTTGCGTCCGAATAATGTTTTATACGCGCGGCGATTTCACCGGTTTTCGACGTTACCGCGCTTTACGACGGTACTTTGTGTTGCGTATAACAGTAATAGTAATAATAATGTACAGGCGTTGCGATATCACGTCCGTGATATACCGTTCCGGAAATCAGACTTTTACGATCGGTGCGGTCGTGCGGGTTCGTCTGAACCGTGGATACGTATTAGTATGTCAGCCGATCGACAGCAATCCGATTTGAGATTCCGTTATGTGCGCGTTTCCACCGCGTCCTTCTTTTACACAGTAGTGCGTGCATTTCTCAACCGGTACTAATTTCGCATTTACTCCGCCACGACTACGGACATTATTGTCGTCGGCTATACATGGATACGACGCGTCTCGCCCGAACGGTTTTCTCCGATTATTTCGTCGATTTATTGGTCGGCAACGTATCAATCCGATATTATTGCAGTCATAAAGCCCGAGGAGATAGTATAAGTCTTGGCCAATTTCGAAAACACCACAGTGCGTGTTACGTCTGATCGTCTATATAAAGTTATGGTTTTTACTGCTTCTTCCTCTTCCTTTCATTCCCTCTCACTCTCTCACCCTCTGCCTCCCTCCTTTCATACACTACTCCATTCCCACTCTTTATCTTTCTTATCCTTTTCCCCGGGAGCAGTGTATTATTTTTTATTACGTTTGAAATGTATACTGAAACCAAACAGACCAAAATAAGAAATTACACGCGAACGCACATATATATATATATATAATGCGGCAATACATATAGAAAATAAAGAAGGGAAGGGGATTAAAGAGAGAGAAACTACTGAAAACGGAATAACCCATTAACGCGCTGGCCGACGAGGTCGGAAGTCCGTTGCATGCGATTTTTATTGGTAACCACGGTATACATGGCGACGGCGAAAGAATCTCGCAAGGAGGGGTGTGTTCCGTATATATGTTTTATGTACGTGTGCGTGTGTGTGTGTCTAAAGGCCACACGCAGTAGCAGATAATGACTTGAGGTTTATATTGGTTTTTGTTTGGTTATGGCCGCCGTTACCGCTGCCATTCTTAACGCTTTTCGATTTCTTCACATTTAATATATCTCATGTGCGTGTAAATATATATATATATATATATATATATATATATATATATATATATTATATAGTATATAATATATAGTACGTGTGTACTAGGTGCGCAGGCAACTGTAATACCACATCACGGCACGAAAGATTCGCGGGAGGACATAAAGTGCGTATAAATCGAGAAAAGCCTTGAAGGTAATCTTCGCGCATAGCGCCGATATTTTTACTCGCCACGTCGATCATCGCGGTACTTCTAAACATTTTTATTTGACGTTTTTCTCACTTTTCTCTTTTTCATTTCCACTCCCCCGCACCATCGCACGTGCAACGAAGCCGTATAGCATTCTGGGGTGATCCTCGCACTGCTGCAACGGCGTGATTCGCCGAGCTTAAAGGGTTAGAATGTAAATACGACGTGCACACGAAAACTAATGTAGTATACTGGTGGAACGATACGTAGCGGGCGGGCATGTCGGTTGGTAGGTAGGTGTACACAATCAACGTTTTGTCGATGAGCAAACCGAGCACGCTTTTTATTATTTGGAGTTGGCAATATTATACACACGCATACACTTACACACATACATTAATATTTATATATTCCGTTGGTGAGCAAACACCGGCAACGGGTATAGTCGCATCGACCACACAAATAAACAGGAAACGACGTCGACGACTTTCTTCGTGTACACCGACGAATTGCAGCATTTCACTTGTAGCATTTTTTTTCACTCTTTCACAAAAACACACACACACACACACACACACGTTTTATACATTTATACCACCGATATTCTTATGCTGACGAATGTAAAGGATAGAGATATTTTACCCCTAACCCCTTTCCATCGCACTACAGGGTGTATTCTCTCCCCCTCTACGTCTATAAACTTTTAACACGGTTCGTTTAAGTCAGCTGTAGCACTCAATCAAGACCACTTTTATTCTTGTGTCTGGATTCTGGTGTACGTGCATATGTTTTTGTGTGTATGTGTGTGTGTGTGTGTGTGTATGACGGTAACGAGCTCGCTTGTCATACGAGATTTCTTTTTCTCTCGTTATACCCCGCCGTCAAAATGGTTTTCGCTCGAATCAATGACTGAATATATATGTATGTACGATTCGTCGTGTTTAAAGGTCGCCGCTTGACGTGTTAAAACGAAAACCATGTACAAGCGGTAGAAGGAAAAAAAAACCGGAGACATATAATATCCGATGACGACAATAACGCGCATACAGCAGCCGCCGCCACCACAGTTTGTCGTTTTTCTCGTGTCCAACGCGTAGATCGGAAAACGGTTTTATTGTTCTCGGAGGTTGTCTCATTTTCGTATTTCGAAACCCGTCGGAACGTTGGCTCAACATGATCACTATTCCATTCGGTTTTTAAAATAAGTTTGGTTGTGCGGAATTATAATATTTTATAGAAGTTTTTCGCCTTCGAAACCACCGCGTTTCAGTGGTAACGAAAATTATCGACGGGACGCCGGCTAAACAGCACGCCTCATAAAAGAAATATTCCGGAACAAGACTTTCTTCGGAAAAATAAAAACGGATTTTCCACTTAGGCCGAGAAAGTACCCTTATAATATATGTGTTTTTGTGTGTGTGTGTACATAATATGTATTATATAGTCGGTTTTTATTATTATGTAGTGTTATTTGTTATTTTATATTATTTTTCGTTATGCGTATAGCGAGTTCGTTTTTATGTACGACAAACAACAGCGGTTGTATTTATACACAGTAGAAGCAACATAACAATAATAGAGAAGTTAACGTTTAGTTGAGTGGAAAATCGAATTTCCTTTATGTGAACGATGTTATCGTGTAGACATTTAATTGAACGGAATAGAATTAATATTCTTGGATTAGTGTGTACAGAATTAAGTTTAAAATTAAATTCGTCCTTATGTTAATAATTTTATTTTTAATGTACCAGCGGTGGGTTGTTAGCAGTAAATACGTATAAACAGCGCAATCATTGGGCACTTTATCGACCGAAATCCGCATACTGCGCATGGAGTATATGCAACGACGATCGGACTGATAGTGGTAACTTCGTTTGCCGCAGTTCTCGTGGGTGCGTGCGCCATCGGGATTTCAATGTTTTTAACCGTATCGTTCGTGCAGTTGGAATGTGGTTTATTCCGTACGCGAGATCAACACTTCTTCGTCCGACCGATCGACGACGTGTCCGATCAAAATTACTCCCACCGACGTCCGCCATACGGATGCGGCTAAAACGGCCGTGAAAAAAATTGTAAACCGTTCAAATCGAATGGGAACAGTAAGGAACTTCGACGTTCTAGTCGCGTTTTTCCGTAGACTTTCCGATCGCTAGACGTAACTCCGTTGGGTTTTTTAGTCGTCGTCGTTGTTCTTCCGGATTATACTTTTCGCGCGAAACGCGCTCGGTAAACGTACACACGAATACGCGGGACACAGGATCGACTGCGCTAAACGTTACGAGAAAAAACAAGAACTAGGTGTTTTCCCGAAAGTGTTCGTCAAACGTTACGTAACCGTTTCGTAACGATAACCGTCGGCGGACGACTCGTGCGCGGGCCAAATGCTGCTTGCGCACGCGATACGGTTGTATTTGAGCGGCGAAGCGGAAACGGGCGACGAGGCGTGTTTTGGACGGGGAACGCGGACGAGCGAGTGTGACAAACGACGAGCCGGCTGCCGCAGCGTCCGGGGAGGCGTTTTAATTTTGCCGCGGAAAAAGCACGTACGCGATCGCACGCGGGTCCGAGGAATGGCACACGGTCTGCGAGCGGCGGCGGCAAGCTGCTCCCCCTCTAACCTCTTGGCGATATTTTAACGTTTCGCATTTGTCCGGGGCGCGTTAGAGTTGACGGCAGTGGCGGCCCGACGAAATTGGTTTTTCTCCGACTCCCGATCGTTTTCCAAGCGCGTACGTTTAGAATAAATTTAGTATTCAGCTATATATATATATATATGATTCGCGTGTAATCTATACACACACACGAACGCGTCTATACAAATGTGTGTTTGAGCACACATGTACGTGCGTATGTACAGATCAAAGTTACACAATGTTATTTTCTTCTTTATTCACGACCACCGCGTAATATTTCAACGACTATGCAACAAATAATGGAAACGAAATCGATACATATTTTCTGTTTTTTCAACATACTGTACATGTATTATTATAATAATAATCATACGAGTTAAATCTCATCACCCCCGCCAAGGAAATCCGAACGCACTTCGAGTTTTTTAGAACGTGGTTGTATGCGTGTGTTTTTCTATTCTCCGTGAAAACGTCTCGTGGAACAACGAAAGCGCGTATGTATAACTCATTAGAATGGCCGAGGACAAGGACAGAAATGATAATAAATTCGATATCGGGAAGATAACAGATGTCACATGCAAGGTTGATCCGGTGAAAACGGTGGATAACGTACTCACGCGGCTTAACCAGACGAATGGTACTAATATTATGTATAAGAAGAATTAGGATGATCGTTTTTTCCCTATATTCCCGTAAAACCATTTGCGTGTTTACGCTCGGACGAGTGTTTACTATCACAGCCCACAGAAGCAGTATTTTCGTCGTGCGGTTGCGGTACACCGACAACTGCGACGCAATCAGAGGCTCTTTATCGGAGCCATACCACTTCCGGAGATTTCAATCGCCAACACAAATTTCCCCCGACAATTCCGCACGAAAAAGCCGTCCGATAGTCGCCATCAAAACACGTCGTACGACGAGACACGTTCGTATCGCATCGTGTAGTTACACACCGATATCATAACGGCACATCCGTCCGTGCTCTACGTCCCTGGAGATTTTCGCTGGCACTCGTCTATTACTATTATCATTTATAATGCGCTCACGCGGCCTCCGCCGCAGCTTGTTAGCTTCAGGGTTCGCGTTTGACGTGTGTTCGCGTTTCACGAGGGTATGTAACATATTAAACCATCTACCGGTGCGGGGTGCTCCCGTTCGGGGACTGCAAAGGGTCACTGCCACAGGTTGCAACAGAATCAACACGCGAATTCGTCACGTCCGTCCTTTCGGCTTTATTCACCCGTCGGCTGCGTGCAAAATTCGAGTATAATATATGATCTCAAGTCTCCATGGTTTATGGTTTTTTTTTTTTTGCCTTCCAACAGGCAATTTTATCGTTGCACATTTATTTATTTATATATATATATTTATATAATATGTACGAGTGCCTCTACGCAAACGATACTTCATACGCTTGTTAAATATCTCGCAAAATGTAACGGATGTCGACACAGTGCGCGCGTCCGGAGCGTGACCGTATTACTGTAAACGCGATCGCCATTTACGCAGCCACCACGCCCCGCCGTGTCCCTGCCATTTTTAACGGATGCGTGCCATCGTATACTCCGTTTTGCGTGTGTAAGTTACCGTCAATACCGGCATTTCATCAATTCAGTTAATGACTATGTCGGGAAAGGCGAATA
The DNA here is from genome assembly GCA_034509805.1 of Sipha maydis. Taxonomy (NCBI): domain Eukaryota; kingdom Metazoa; phylum Arthropoda; class Insecta; order Hemiptera; family Aphididae; genus Sipha; species Sipha maydis. The sequence continues at coordinate 4,725 of JASXSY010000054.1, read as the reverse complement.
TTTAAGTATCTGCGTGTTAAAAAATAAAAAAATAATTTAAATAGATATTAATTTAGGCGTGCCAGAACGAAATCATTAAAAAAGAAAGTTCACTCGTGAAAATCGGATATTGCTGTAGTATTTGAACTTTTTTATTTTAAAAATTAATAAAATACCAAATTATTTTAAATTATTGTTAATTTTTGAAAATTATCAATTATGAAAAACATTTTAATCGAATTATGACACTTACGGCCAATCTGCGTATATTTTCATAATCGAATCATATGACATTTAGTCGATGTAATTTATTGATGTTCCTTAATCATGTTTTAATCGATTTTAGTTGTGAATATCAACTGAAATATGAAATGCATTGTGTAACAGACTTTCATTTGATTTTTATTATTATGTGTTTACGTACAATATAATTGTGAATCAAAGTATTATGGAACCTACAAAATTAAAGTTGAGAAGTTAAAAGAACGTTTTTTAAAACATCATTAAATATTACGAATTACCCTTTTGCATCAAACATAGTAAAATATGTTTTATCTTTTCCATTTATATTTACCTTTTTATTTAATTATTTATTTTTTTTTATTGACGTAAAGGCTTTAATTACATAGTTTATTAGTCTACGTTTATATAATGTTATGGATTTTTGTAATATAAAATATGACATTAACATTATTTTTTTATGATAATAAATGTAAAAAATATTGTTATATCTACAGTTTTTTATCTAAATATATTGTTTGGAAAATGTAAGTCTTTCCGGAGGTCTGTAAATTGAAGACTTTTTTGAGTGTCCTTAGATTATTGAGAAGATTACGTGCAGTTGCGTATTTGGGGAAGTCTATAATGATGTGTGCCATTTTAAGTGGAGATTTACATGTTTCACATGGAGGACAGGGCTCTTCGGTTATCAGTTATGAGTGAGTGATGTGAGAGTAGTCAATCCTGTATCTGTTTATAATTATTTATTATCTCCTGGATGAGCTATCAAAAATGTTTATATTTACCAACTAAATTATTCATTTAAAACTTCTGATATAGTAACAGATTCTCAACGTTGACGGTAACATCAATATCTTACAAGATGCAAATTAATAAATTCACAACGGATCATCTGTTATTGTATATAACGATTAACGGTTTATTTCATAGCAAATATGCTTATATTGCACCAGATTGATATTTATCTGTAATATTTATATATATATATATATATATATATATATATATATATATATATATATATATTTGTAACATAATAAATTGTGTTATTTGTTTATTAGACCTTGAAAAGTTCGTTTAGATTACTAACTATAATCGATTCTCCTGTATGTATAAATATACTCGTATTATACTTCGAACTCGTCCATTCCAAGGTCAAAACTATTTACTTTCCTTGCCACGTTTATACGGTGTTCCAATTATTGAAGCATTTCAAACTTTCGTAAAATATTTCGTGTATAACAATTCCGTGCACACGTTCGTTGTTACAACTTTTCGTCGGAAATATTATAATAAACTGAAGTCGAAAAAAATAAAAAAAATACTGAAACTTTTTACGTTTTGTTTTTGCAGATTATTTGAAGTATTGCTATGAACTGGAACAAAAACAGAATTTGTTCAAGGAGAGGAGCAAAGAAGAAACAGAAGCCGCCCACGATCTGCTCGAACTTTCCAGGTAGTTCACGGTGCACGCGCACACATTAATAACAATCACGTTACCGTCGATTCTTCTCCGGTGCAAATCTACTTCGCCGGGCCAAGACCGTGTTCGTTTATATTCTTGGACGTCCGAGAAAAAGAAAATATTTGACGATTTTCTTGAAACCAATTAAAAGCCGTTTGTTAGTCTGTAGACCGTCCATTGTTCGAGCTCCCGCAGCAAAATCGATAATTCGTATTGTAATCACGTTCTACAACGGCGTCAAAAGTGTAGTCGATTCGTTATGCGACAGGTGTCTGTTGGTAACGATCTTAGAATTTTTGTGTATTTTGCACGTTACACCTAATTCGAGAAATTGCCAATTTAATGAATTCAACAACGCAGTTTTCGAACTCGTGAATTTGGCATTACGGTTACCGATTTCGTGAAATAGAAAAATATAACCGCCGATTTCACGAATTAGCCAGAAATAATTTTTCAAGCATTTCGTGCAATCTGCTGTTTCATATATTTTTCAGTTTCCAAATTCATGAATATGGCTACGGCGTTGTTGATTTAATGAAAATGGCGATTTCATGATTTTCGACGTAACACATACAAGGAGAAGATTTACTCGTATACTTACGTCTTTTATTCTGAAATAATAATTTTTTCAAAGACTCGGGAGCTTACTGCAACATCATTGAGTCAATTTTATCTTTTTTCATGAAAAATATAAAACACGTATTTTGATACAGGTTTAATATTATATACAGATATAATAATTGCTCTAAAAAATAGCATAATTATGTCCGATTGACTTTTTTACTTTTGAAAATACAAAATGATTTAATAACTACCTATGTAGAATTTAAACGCTGTCATTATATAAATTTTTCAGTATATAGGAAATAAATTTTGTATATGAATAGAAAACTAAGCAGACCCCATAATACGGAAATTTGGTTCTATTATAATAAAAAATTATTGTATACATATTTAATTTTATAAAAAATTTTCAAAGTTAGCATTACGAACTTTAATTTGTTTTCTTAATGTTTTCGATATTTTTTTTTTTGTTCTATTAGGCTTTACTAATGATTTATAATAATTTATTAAAATCTCTATGAATAGACGGGTATGTAAAATATACGTTATAAAGACAGTATAATTGATAATGGTCCATTTATCGCTCTAGTTTCATTTGAAGATTTACCACTTATAAAATTAGTGGAAAAAATCTGTTCAAGACATAAATCATTGTCGAATATCTTATCAGAAAAATCCAAGTTAACAGTATAAAATGTTCTATTGTACACTAAATGAAATCGCAGATTAAATATTCTGGTAAAAAACCAAGGTTGAAAAAATATTTTAACCCAAAACCTATTGCTGACATTGAATTGTATTATAATAATAAATTTCTCCGGTAGCTTTGGATTTTTCTAAACTTACTTACTAAGTTGGCATAAAATAAATCATAATTTCTCTAGTTGAAAAACGAAGTTTATTAAAATAAAAAAATTGGTAAATATTTAAATATTAATAATCAATTTTTTATAAATATTATGTCTTAAAATAATTGTATGTTCTTATTTTTAAACAGTTTTTGAAAATTGTTAATTAAAAGAACGACACCAATATTTTATTAAATGCAATCGCATTGCGTTTTATACAGATACAAATATGAAACGAGTGAAATTGTACTATTTTTTTAAAGCGTTGCTGCATTGAATTTTTTTCATGTAAAAAGGTAAAACAGATACAATAGTGTTACAGCCCACAAGCGACGGTCAATAATCGTGTATCACCGTAATCACCGCGAACAATCCGAAATACTATAAGGACCGTCATTTTATGTTCAAATGGAACGCGATATTTGTCATGATTTTTATCAAAACCCAACGGAATAATCGTTTGTCGACTAGCATTATTTTTCCTTCCTATTTAATAGATTAATAGTGTGAAAATCAATACACGCTTAAGATGATATTGCGTTTGTACGAAAATTAAAGTTTGTCAATTTCTGATCATCGGGTTAGTAATACTTTACGAAATACGAAAATGCACCGAGTTACCAAAGACTTTGAAACTTTTGAAATTAAAAGAATCCTTTGAAATTATTATTGTGCGAGTGGCGAGAATATCACGAAAATGGCGTCTCTTGTTCGAAATCAAAATAACCGAGTTCAAAACTTTTACTTAGACACATTTTTCTGTATCTTCGAATTTGTGACAATAATACCATACCAGTTTGGTTTTATTTCAGTGAAACTTACTTCGTGGTTGGAATTTCTAAACTTTAACACAGACAAATGTGTGTGTTTTTTTTTTTTTAATCGCCTTGAAAAATGGAAAATAATGGAATATAAATATTGTCTGTTGTAGAATGAAAACTAACGTAAACGTATTAAAAAACAATCGGACAAGCTTTTAAAACATGTCCGAGGTGCAGTTCTCATTGTAAATATTTTATTAACCTGTTAGTGTAACATCTTTAATTTTTGTTTAAATTAGATTACACGTTGAATACGGTAAAACCGTCGGCTGAACTAAACTTGATCGGTATAAAATTTAAATATATTTATGTATACATTATAAACGTTTTAGAGTAGACGAAAAATATGTCTACAATCAAATGGAATAAAATGGTTAAATGGTTAATGGATAAAACCGACGGAGAAAAACGAAAAAGGAACGAAAGCTGCGCCGGCCTTAGTGCCTAGCCATCATAATATCGTACTGTTGTTAAATGCGTATACAAATTATACGAATAGCATATTTATATATTGTTTTTGTGAACGGAATCCCGTGTAGAAGATTTCGGTGCGTAATGGTGTTCGAGGAAAAGTTTCGTGGAAATGAACGGTTGGGTATTCGGTTTTATTTGCACAACTTCGAAACGAGCGACGAGACTGTTTTATTTTAAACACGACAGCGGGGCGACTATGACACGAATATTTCACGAATCCGAACGATGAACGGAATCGAAAATACGAAAACCCGTTTAGAGATATTAACCGTTGCGTGTACTGTATTTTACCATACGAGAAATAACTTAACGCAGTACACGTATACGAATCGAA
>JASXSY010000053.1:0-75520 GCA_034509805.1 Sipha maydis | reverse complement strand
ATTTTTTTCAACCCCTTCTCTTAGTGCATCAAATATAACTGCCATTGTCACAACACACACACAACGCATAGTTAGACATGTATAATTATAGTTTTTGAGGGAAAGCTAGCAACATAATGACTATCACAATATTTTTTTCACCCCTTCTCTTTGTGCATCAAATATAACTGCCATTGTCACACACACACACACAACGCATGTTGACATGTGTCCTCAATTTGGCCGTGGTTCGGCGGCGCCTGTTTAACAAAATATACACGGATGTGCCACACGCGCACGGTAAATCAAAGGAAGTTCGGTCTGAGAAGCGGCTGTCAGTCGGGTCGCGAAGGAATTCGCGGACCACTGATTTCGTGAAGCGCGGAGGAGGATTCAACTCGAGTCCGAGATGACAAGCGAAAGAAACATATAAGTGTGCACACAAAATTTTTGTGCATACACACACACACACGCACACGTACTCACACAAACGAAAAATCACGTGTGCGGGTCTCTACAAATCCGAATCAATTAACGTCCAGAGGACACGTCGTCGCGTACTCGAGAGCGTGGAAAAAATAAATCTCGTACATACAGAGATCTACGTAACTAACACGTGCATATATTTATATTATACGTATAGGATATGCGATGGCCCTGGGTGAACGTCGCGTGTGTTGCATTAATATCTATGCGTTTTGAATACGAAATAATTTTAGATTATATGATTATACGTACCTCGTCTGCGATATTTCTGTGAAATAACAATATATATAGTCGTATAGAAATAGATAAATATATTATATTATAATGATACCCCTGACTAAGCATTTATTTATTTATATAATAATTTACGAGTGTTAAGTATTAACTAAATTTTATTTTATTTTTTATTTTATTATATATAAACATACACACATAATACGTTATTTACCGCCCACTAGTATCATCTGTATCACGTACATTTAAATTTTACTAATTTACAAAACGTGTCCTTTGTACTTCAATCTTATATTATGTCTACTTCCCGTTGGCATTATTTCAAGAGCGCGTCGTCTATATGCGTATCTAGATAATTTGTAAATAGAATATTCGCTACAACTAGAACACATTACCTATAACGTTATTGACTTGTATAGTACTTGGTACGTATTAGTGTAATATGTAACTACGTATACGGTAAAAATCGGTTCTATAAGATAAGATAATGACACACCCATTAGTTTCAATCACAACATATAATAATGATATAGCCATTTAATGATAGAGCTATACATATGGATAATGGATTTTTATATGTTTGTTCTTTATGCATTCCTAAACGGCTGGACCGATTGCTACGTAATTTGGTACAGAGATATATTAGATTTATGGACAGAATTTAGGCTAAGTTAAAAGTGATAGGTGCAACCCCGGGAGGTACTCAAAAAAACAATTTGAGATTTACGATGGAAATTTTTGTTTATAGTTATTTGCTATTAGTTTCAATAATAATAATAATAATTAGTGCGAAAGAAATTATTATTCCTGAATTTGTTATTATTTTTTTTATTATTTAACACTACCGGTTATACAAAGTTTAAAATCTGCTGATAAGCTAAATGCATATCTCAAATTATCAGTTTTATGGCAACTCGTACATAAGTTGAACTTATATGGACAAATACGCGTATTCATTTACAAAATGATGGTTCAGCAAATGGTTTCGCAAAACAAATTCTGGGAATGGGAAATGGAAAACTAGCGATCGATGAATCAACACAATTAATTAAATTGCTAACAAATTTCTGTAAAAAAAAATAGCAAAAACCAATGAGTTAATTAACAAAGTTTTCCCAAATTTACCACAAAATTACAAAAATCGTCAGTGGCTCAGTGCACGGGCTATATTGGCAGCCAACAACTATGATGTAAATACAATCAATATCATCATTCTAAACAAAATTCCAGACGACACGACAACATACCAGTCCATCGATACCGTAACGAATCAAGACGAAGTTGTCAAATATCCAACTGAATTCTTAAAATCACTTGATTTGGCAGGCATGCCACCGCACGTTCAAACATTGATCTTTGATGTGCCAATCTTCTTCATTCTTCTACGAAATATCAATCCACCAAGACTCTAAAACAGTACCAGACTTTCAATGAAAAAATTGATAAAACAACATAATCGGACCTACAATTTTAAACGAAAAGTTTAAAGGCGAAGATGTACTGTTGTACGCACCCCAATGATTCCAACAGATATGCCTTTCGAATTCAAACGGTTTTCAAGCAGCTTCCGGTGTAACTCGCCTTTGCAATGACTACCATCAAAGCACAAGGACAACCACTACAAGTGTGTGGATTGAATTTGGAAAATCCATGTTTTACACATAGACAGCTGTATGGCATACTGACACGTCGGAAAACCTTCTGATTTATTTGTGTACTCATCAGAAGGAAGAACAAAATATATTGTGTATCCAAATGTACTTCAATAAATATATTTATATAATATATCATTCAATTAAATACTTGAATTGTCAGACAAATCTCCATAAAAAGAATACAATTAAATATTAAACTAAATTGAATATATAGTGTATTTTAACCGTTATTTATATTTATGTATAAAAATATACTGCTAGCATAATCACAGGTAACGAATTTTACACACAGTTTGAGACATATAAGGGGTAGGATTTTTAACGGACTACGAAGTACACGGGTTCAGCTAATAAACAATAAAAAATTAATTCTAAATCACGTGATTCTCATAAAAAATTAAACACAATTTGTAAACGTTTAATTATACCTTTGGCCCTGTATTGTATATTGTACATTGCCCATTGTATTATACAGTATTTAATGCGTTTTGAATTAATAAATATAATTATTATTTCATTAAATTTACAATCCATTTTTCATCGCGTTCAGAGCGTTTGATTTGATTATTATGATATTTCTACTTATGGGGTAGGTTAGGTACGAGTATTAATACGTATATACAAAGCTCAATAATTGAAATTATATGAACTTACATGTAACTGCAGTGTCTCAAACTGTTCATTAATTTTCAATCTGTTTTACTCGTAATCTTTCACATTACACTTTTCAAGTGTAGATTGATGAGTTACAAGAACAGTTTTAATGATATTGACTAGAATATATATATATATGTTTTAAATTGTATCTGTTTTTAAATTATAAACTTCAAATTTTACTAATATGTTATATTATATAAATAGCAGTTTGACTATACGCGTCCTATTATATTGTATTCAGGTTTGGTTTCAAAACAGACGAGCCAAATTCAGACGGAACGAGAGAAGCAGTTTGTCCGGAAACAACCCCAACATTTCTGCCATCACTTGTGACAGATCCCTGAAGTGGAACAACCCCTTTTGCCTAGGTCCAATGTAAACGCCGTTCACTCGGAACCACCGTTTACCACTGGTATGTAAATAATACATATTGTATATTATAATTAATACAAATAGTAAGAAATCTGTTTGCAATGTATCTACGACTATATAAATAGAGTTCTAAGAATGTTTAGGGTCGCATTGAACATTATATTAATTAGAACCATGAATCAATTGAGAATAGCCTGCGCACTACATTGTATTATTATTTTATTTATTCATCTTGCATAAATATGTAAAGGAGGTGTAGGACAAGGGTGGCCGACCCCAAATAGTTGGGAGGAAGGCGAGGCAAAAGAAGAAGAAGAAGTTCTTGCATAAATATAAGTTCATGTTTTGTTGAAAATTTCAATCAACTTGAAATACCTTTTTTTTCTGTTTAAATCGATGACCGAGTGGAAAGTTATTTGGCACATTACTGCCACTCGGTCACCATAGTTTGTTAGACACAAATAACAATTCATACATACTGATCTACCATTAAAAATCGCGCATTGACTGATGGATGTCAATAGTGGCAGACCGTGACCACGCTATAATTGTTGGCCTTCATAATAAAAAAAAAATTACAACAAAAACTCAGATTGTTGTGATCATCATCCCTCCCTTAATGCCAAGAAAGCGAATGGAACGGTGAAGTGGCATCTACCCGAACGCAATTCTTTTGGTTTTATGTTTTATTCGCATTTATCAAAATAAAATACAAATGGAATAAAAATGTTTAATTTTTAATAAATTAAATAAATTTTTAAATTTCACAAAATTTTATAATACCATTTAATTTTACTCATCGCGGTACGGAGCTATGTTTTTACGAAGGTAATAATGACGTTTACTCAGAGTACTCGGAACTTAGGCGTGTGCAGACCTGCATTTCAGGGGATGCCTACAATACTTTTGGGCCCTGTCCTAATAAAACGTGTAGGTGTATTTAATAAATTATAATGTATCAGGATTCATGGGAGGTAAAAGAGGCGCTCACCCCAAATCTCCCAAGAAAGTTTTTTTTCATACATGACAAAAAAAACTATTCAGTTATTTTCTTAATCGTTTAAGATGCTTTTCGTCTACCAATAGAATAATATGAACAATTTAAATCGTACAGAATTGGTTATAATTTTCATGTACATACAAGCCACACACCAATAGTTGTGATAGTTGTGTATCTTGTTAATCGTTAATAGTATACAGTGTACTGAATAAAAATTATTGAAACGTTATTGCAGGGAATCATTGACTGACACACTTCCTACGTAATTATGCTAATTTCTGTAAAAAAAAATAGTTTTTTTATCAGTAAATTCCTTTGATTGTTATAAATGTAACTTTGTATATTTATGGCTATGCGCCCTCTTCTGCCATGAAAAAATTCTGAATATGCTGTTGTAATGAATAAATAATTAAATAAACATATCTTTAATTTTTTATTTAATATTGTGGTATATTAGTCCCAATGAATATGATTTCCTCGAATCTCGTAAATTTTTTTCGGATATCTTCAATAATTTATAATTTGTGCGTTTGTAGTCAATTGTAGCTGTTATATAATCATAAGAAGTTTTTGTACAAATATTCAGAAAATTTATTTTTATTTTTTCTATCATTAAAAAAAGTAACACCGATTAAAATATGAGCCCCTTATTCATAGAATTGTATTGTAGGGCCCATTTACAATATTTCGAGGGTTTTCCAGACACACCCGACATCACCCGTGTGTGCACGTCTTTGACTCGGAGTCTATACTCGTTTAATGTTTAATTTTAATTTGTAGAGAAATACCTACTGAATGATTAGGTTCCTTACGGTTTAGTATACCTTAAAAGCAAATTATATAATACATGTTTTCAAGTGTTGTCGCTTGATTGAATTCAATAATTGAATAAATTATAATTAATATATAATTAAATTATAGTTAATAATAAATCAATAATTATTATTAACCGTCACATTATTATCAATAACTTAATTTTATCTCATAAAAAAATCAAACAAACGAATTGATAGTAAAGAATAATCTCTTTAAAAATATTTAATGCGTTAAGTCTTTGGTGTCTCATGACACAGGTCAGTTTTCATTATACATAAAATTACAATAATTATCGATGCATAAGATATTATGCATCGATCACAGCACAAACAAACAATAAACACATTTGTTTTTATATTCTTACATAGGTTCCGGTTACAGCGGTCTCCTAGAGTATTCGGCGTGGAAATCAAACGGATTGTCTCAATGTGGAATGTTTCAGCACTCCGCCGGTTACCCAGCTTTCTTGCCTGTGACTACCGGTACGTATTACTTTGAGTTGCGATCCTGCGTTTATGATATATTATTACTAGAGGTCGGATTTTTATGATTTTACATATTTGTTTCTAGTCTATGCAGTTAAATAGGAGTGAGAAATCTTTGCTATTCACGAATCACAGAATTTACAAGAAAAAATTTATTTTGCATAAAAAAGCATATTTTAGGGGTTAGAGAATATTTGAGAATATTTTTGTTACATCGGCATATAATGAACATATTTCACGTATATGAACACTTTGATAAATACAATACTCACAAAATGAACTATTTCTGGGTTTCTGAGTTTTAATAAAAATTAATCTCCAGGTATTCCTTATCGATTGCGATACCACATCGCATATTTCGTTAGCTGTCGTGTCTATTTGTCATCTACTAGTTGTCTGTCTTGTCTCGTGTTGATATCCGAGTGCGATTTATTAATTTGGTATTTAAATCCAAATTAATAAAAAATAAATTTAAACTGATTTTTTTTTAATATTAAAAGAATATTTTGCATATTTAAGGTCATATAATTGGTATTTTAAAAGAATATTAAAAGAATATATTGCCATTTTATATAACATAAAAACATCATATTTTAAGGATTTTAAGATAATATAAATCCGACCTCTAATTATTACTAATAAACAAGCACGTAAATAAAAAAAATATTTTTTGAGGGAGGAGTTTAGGTTGTAAATTTCCATATTTATATAACCTATACACCTTTTACTTTTTAAAAACATATTTAATAATTTTCCTGAATTTCGGTGGTCATTTGAACTCCTAACTCCCTCGTCTATATGTTCGCGCCTGCTTAATATCAAATATTTTATTGAAAACCACGAAAACACGTATCATGATAATGACAAAAAATTTATACGGTTACGTATTTTATTAGAGTTAAGCATTTGTGTTTTAAAATCGGTGTCATTTTTTTTATAGTTATTTTTGCGAATTTGTATGCTGAATAAATAAATAGAACACATTTTTTTTTTCAAAATTGTTACGAATATATACATCTATATTTTGTAATTCGACAGGTGGCAGTCATCACAGCAATCCTCCGATGTCAGTCTCGAATTGTCTGGTACCAAACCATCACACCGGTTACGTAGTTTCCACTAACCTTGCGAACATGAGAATTCGTCCCCAAGAGTATTACATGGACACTTCTCACATGTAGTGGGCGCATCTATCGTTGTTTATATATCATTACTATTTTTTTATTGTCGATTCACTGCTCAAAATTATTGCAATACTGTTTAGATATAATCTAAACAATATAATACATTTTAAACATAAATAATCTAATTATGTGTAAATCAGTGCCGTATCTAGGGGATTCGACAAAAATGTAGCGCTCTCGCGTAAGTGGAAGTACGGGGTATGTTCATGACTTTTTATTTTTTATAAAAGAATGCCCGTGTATCAACAGCGTCTGGGGCAAGCATACTGAGCACTCTCTCGTCCCTAAATTCGGCACTGACTTAAGTACTCCTATTGGCTGCATCCGAATTGGGTTCGAAAATAATAGTAGTTTAATATTTTGTACGAATTGGGTCCGCGTGGATAAAATATTTCATTCAAATTGTGTCCAGACGTGTAAAATGATGTATTAATAAATATATACAAAAATCATTTAACACGCCCGGTTAGTTATTATTAACTATGCATTAATAATAAATGAATACATTATTAATAATACACTGATTATTTAATTTTCAACCCAATTAACTTATTAACTATTAACAACTAGACGACAAACGTAATTGTAAATGACGATTATATAAAATAGTTAACATGAATTAACATAAGAAAAAATTATTTTTAATCATACTTGTTACAACTAAATATAATTAAACAGTCCGTAAGTCTGTAAAAATGTTAAGGAAAATGTTTTTTTTTTCTGCGACTCAACAAGTATGCGCCGCACCTGTTTAGTGACAATTCAGCAACTGGATACCTATTATTAATCAAGTTTGACGACAGATCGTCCCGTTATGAAAAACGATACATAAAATCCGTTTATACAATACATTTTCAGCGACATAATAATAATTATTATGATTACATTTTTTCATTTAAATGTCTCAAGAATAATTTGTATCAAAAATTGAATTAAAAAATTCTCGAATTTTTAGTTGGTATTTTTTATTTAATTTTCCACTCTCCAAAGGAAAAATATTCTCTCCAGTTTGATATTTAATAAAAAATCAAATTGTCATCTTGATCAAAAGTCAGAAACTATAAATGATTTCCTGTTTTTAAATCATCAATCAAATTACGTTTAGTAATGCATTAAAAAGGTAATTTTATTAAAATGTGCAATTTAAAATTATATAACTTTTTGAACTTAGTCATAAAGTGCTTATGTAAACACATTATTACATTTATCTTACAAGTGCTAAATTTATGTTTGTTGTTGCGTGCCATCAGTTCAACAATGTAAGTTTAGGAAAAGGATTTAAAACAGACTCAGTGTTTAATTTAAATAATATTTATTGAAAATATTCCAAGTCCAAAACATTTAATTAATTCATAAAATAATCTGACCTAAAGGTGCTTGCTACGATTGGACTAAAACGCATCTACATTTAAGTCTGTTAGGAACCCCTTTATATACTTCGATCCCGTGTGAACCACTTGGCTCGGATATGATTATCGTGTGCATAATCTTATATTTAAATATTCGGGGTTGGTCTCGTAATTTCAAATCCTTGTAAATACATGATTTTTATATTAACTTGTATGTCTTACAATTTCTAATTTTTACAACCTTTCACATGTCGCTTATATTTATGATCCCCCTACGTTATATACATATTAATATTAAACATACAAGAATACTCTAGGAACCTTCATTTGTACATGTTCGTAACATTGTCAAAATGTAGTTTGTCAGTTGGGTTAAAAATAAGACTGTATACATATGTAATTATATACAAATAAAGTATAGATTTATTGTGATACAAATATACAATTACTAATAATAAATAGCAATAACATAGTATAGTATATAATAAATTCAATTAATATGATAAATATTTATAAATTCGATCAAAGTCAACAATAAAAAGCATATAATGAAATAAAATTGAATTGTTGTTCATTGGGTACAACAAGTGTTATATAAATATTACAGTTCTATTTAATAAATATTTTATATACATGTTTATTACAAAAAATATTTAAATAAATTAAGACTAGGACTTTTTCACTATATCGATTTGGTAATTAAATAATAACAGCTAAAACAATTGAGGTCAACAATGTTTTCAAAAAATACAAAAAAAAAATTGATACCATAGTACAAATGAAAAAAAAAAAAAATCATCATCATTAATACTAAATAATTTTCAGTCATTAAGATATTGTTTCAGTGTAATTTTTATGTTCATAACATTTTATCATCATTGAATAAATGCATGTTACAATATAATTTTTAGACAGTTAGTCTTGAAACATATATATTTATATATAAAACATTTTGCAGTATTTTGAAATTATACAAGTCATGGTAATCAATGCACGTCTTTGGTATAAATACAGTGCATGGAAAATAATTAAATAAATAAATTATTGGAATTTGACACAATCATTATACCCTTTTAACTAAATTAAGAGATAGGAACAATTTAAAATGTTGGTTAAATAGTGTGTTCTTAGTTTTATTAATGTTATAAGAGACCAAAATCCTAGGATCATATAAATGATTAAAATTAAAGACCCAAAAATTGTTAGACACATAGATATTGCCAACCGAACACTTAAATGTTCAACATGATTCTTCAGCATTGTGTTCACTAAAACTCTAGATATTTTTTCTCCATCAAAATAAAAACAAGGAATCACATTTATAACAGCTAAGCCTCCTGCAAACATTATCAAATATTTACAAAATTTTTCAATTGATTCTGGTATAGTATAAAAGAAATAATCAGTCTTGGGTACATATTGTGTCACAGATATGTAATGTAATTCAATTGGCTGTCCAAGAAATAAAACTTCATTTTTATTCTGACGTTTAATTACTACCAGCTTATGGTTTTTATGGATAGCAGGATAATAGCAATGCGCTGAAGAGCACTGGTTATCGGCATCACAAAGCGAAGTTGATCTTTCTATAACTTTTCTTACATTCAGACAAGAATGATTAGGAAGTTCTTGAGGATTGGAAAGTGATTCGATATATTCAAAACATAAATTAGTCTTTGAGTTTGGATCACAGCAGTTTATGACATATTCATCAACATAATGTACTGAAAACAAAAATGTTCAAAACATTAGAAAGCATTATGCATGAATACTAATATTTCATTTTTTTATTTTAAAGCATTAATTTTTACTTGGTTTTGTTTCATCATGATGTTGAACAAATTCTGGCGACAAGCAAAACCCAGAATTTACACCGGTCATAGTATGATTTAAACAGTCTAACCACGATTTAAAATCACTTATATCACAATTCCCTAACTTTGTAATTACATCACCAATTACTAGTCCACCTTGGCCATTTACACCAGATCTCTAAGGGAAAAATAATAATACGTCAAATTATTATGCATGTATCACATAGTAACTTAAATAGTTATCTCATTACATTTTTACAATACTAATTATTTTATTATTCTAATAAAAATATAAAAGTTTAATGTTACATTAAGTAATAATTATAAACATTTTAAATATTTTTAATTTAAAATTTGAAAGTCTAAGTATATGAATAAATAATAAGTAAAATCTATATGAAAAAATAAATTAAAAACAGATGCCAAATATCTGTTAAAAAATTAATAGTTACTTGATTTATGTTAGTAGTTACAACACCACTCCCTACAGTGAAAAAAGGAAATAGCATATAGGGCAAGAGCAGTAGAACAAAGTATGCAGTTATGGCTTGAACTATGTTATGCCAAACGCCAGCAGACATGATCCGAAGCTGTTTGCTGCTTGGCAATGAGGTAATATCTTCCAAATGGACATAAGCCACTGGTAAAATCAAAAAGAACATCAAGCCCACTCCATCAATGTGCATGTCTTCCCTATACACAATTATGCACATACATTTTAATATTTAATACAGAAAAATAAAGTTAATGGAGAAGAAATTTAAAATCAAATACCTGATTGCAGATAATGCATGTCCCAGTTCATGAAAAATAGTTGAAAACATTAGTGCCAGTACATAATAACTCAAGTCTGATGTTGGCAAATTTACTCCGGGTACCTATAATAAATGGACAGTTAAAAATCACTTACAGTATGGTGTTAAAATATTATTATATTAAATAATACTAAAATATTATGGGGGTTACTTACTACTGGCTCCAGAAACGTCTCTTGCTGGCTCATTGCTGATTCATTAGTGGGCTCTGTGAATATTTTCTTACACAACTGAGCAGACGACATAATAACCAGACACACAGATGGCACGATTAGGCATATAGTTATCCAGGATCCAATAGTAAACCAGTTGGTCTGTAATTTTGGATTCCAAAATGACATTTTCAATACCAGACGGTTTAAAGAAGTCGTGTACCATCGTAATTGGAAAGGTCCAACACTCAGTCCAGTCTTTTGTAAGAATGTTAAGTACGGATAATGCGAACAAGACTGAAACATAAGAAATGGTGCATGAACATCATTAACTAAGTACATTACCGGCAGTGCGTGTTGCTCAGGATTGGGCAACATGAATGCGAACGTCAATCGACATTCATTACCTTGAACGTGATGTCCAGGAACAGAAGGACGATGTAGAAGATGACGACGAAGGCGAGCAGGGCGAAAAAATCCATGTCAACGGCGGCGGCGGCGGTGTTCGAAAATGTTTTTTTCACACGTTCGTCGGTGACTTATCCACGGCATTCGGGTACGGAGCTACAACTAGCGAACGTTACCGGCGCCTTCCGTACATAACGGTTGCAAGCACGACCGATACAGTACGTACTGACTGATAATAATAATTATGCTCCGCGATCAAACTTTAGTTAGACCTTAGACTGCCACAACGACGAGCGAGACGGCATGCGTTGATTCTGAGGGGATCACAAGAATACGAGACGCGCACAAAAGCGTAAGCTATTGGCGAACCGTCACTATTCGCGGTCAGTGCTGGACGTGTTGACGCCGTTAATCAGCTATGGCGTTCGTGCACGAATTAAGATGCATCGTTCGCGTTCCTTGTTGATACGTTTATTATTTCGTGATAAGATAATGCGACCGCTGATGCGCACGTCTTTTCCGCCGGCCGTCCACGCCAATAAGGGTTAGCCGTTCATCATCGGAATGATAACAACGATTGCGATTTTGAAATTCGCACGGTTCAACGTAAAGCTGTGACTTGATAGTCGGCCCTAATCGCCGTTGTTATGCGATCGACGTCTTTACTATTGCGTGCTAGAGGCAAAACTTTTCGTTCACCCGGTAAAACGCAACGGGACGCGATCGTCGTTTCCGCTTTCCGCGTTTGAACTGCGTCTATCGATCTGACGATCGTACATTATCTACGTGTATTGACTATTATATACGTTTGAGTGTTACTTGTTGCACCCTGATGTCGTAGTTATTATTTAGATGGATGTTGAGAATACGACGAATTCTAAACGGCCAAACAGCGACAATTCGTTTGTCTTAGATGTGCATCGTTAACGGTGCCATGTCTCACGACCGAGAACAATAAATAACGTACGTTTCACTCATCTGCTGTATAATATATGGTGTCACTCAGGGGCGGCTTTTAAGGGGGGCCATAGGGGCCATGGCCCTCCCAAGACATCTTACTCTTTATTTTGTAAAATATTTTCATTGATTTAGTCATGTATAAGTGTATAACTTGTATCATATTAATTATTATGTGATAATATTTTGATCTAAAACACTAAATTACATTAATATTTGTGTATATTTTTTTATGTATTGTATAAATATTAAATACACTGTTAATTTTTATTTTAAATAATAACTTAATACACAAATCCTTGCTATATTATATTAACACTTTCTGTCTAATTTTATAGCGTAAAAAATACAAAAAAATATTTCCCCCCCGAGCAAAGAACTAAAGGCGCCCCTGGTGTCACTTCAAAACCCTGAACTTTCAGTATCTTGGGAGCGATTCTGCGATTTTACACGCGCGAAGTCCTCTAGCGATTTTGATGGGGACACTTTAGCGATTTTACATGCGTTTCTGCATTTTTAGTCGCGCGTGTTCGTGTATTTTTCATTTGTTTATTCGATCCTCGACCAAGATGACGTCCAGAAAAATGTTGCTGGTTGAAAGTGCTTGTATTAATATTGAAATTAAATAAGGTTCTTTGTCAAAAAACAATAATTATAAGAACAATATTAACAAGTAAATTCTGTTTATCATATTAGTTATATTTTGATTCTTATAGTATAATATTGATCACTTTTATGGATCACTAATTTCATTAATTAATTAAAATACCATTCATGTTAAGATCCTTTCCAATGTTGGACCAACATTTTTGAATCTTAGTCCTATTACTGTGGTCCGGGTGTCTAGAATTTCAAATAGCTTCCTGTACGAAGACAGTGGCAGTTATTTGTTCGAACACAACCGACGCGGAAGACATTTTGATAGCGATTAATCGCCGAATATCAAACTATTTTGTTCTTTCAGCGATTACCGCGAGTGTAAAGCTACACGCGACACGTGGCACGAGTAACATACTTTTGTTAAAATCGCAAAAACGCTACACACTATCGTTCAAACGCAAATCGCCCCCAGTGGGACCGCAGCTTTAGCCCAGTCCTCCGTATTTTTGAGTGGATGGTTTCTTAGAGTTGACATTGCGCATAACTCCGATATCTTTTAGAAAATTTGGTTTATGCCCATTGGAAACTGATTGGAATTTGACATTTGCTTTGGATTTAATATTTTCATTTGAAGAAGTCTTGATCTTAATTTTTTTTTGTTTTTTGGCTAGAATACATGCCTTGTACTATATAATTAATAGTATAAAAAATATTTAATATTTCATAAATTATTTATATTTATTTTTAACAATACATTTCTATCAGATAATGAAATATTTAAAATTGTATTTTCTTAAAATTTTTAAGTTGCAATTTAAATAATTAACTAAGTGTCATTCATGTAAAATATATGTATAATTTACTGGTTTGAAATGGAGTTAACTTGTTAACTTATGTTCTTACTTTATTATTAAATGTTACATATTTGGATGGCTATTATATTTTAAAAACATTTATTTTAATTTGATGTATTATAGATAAATAATATTTAAACCATGTACCTACCTAATGTATTACTATAACCTTTTATAATTATTAAACTTGGAAAATATTACAAAATTATTTAAAAATAATTCCCTGAATATTTTCAATGTCCTACTAGACTTATTATTATTATATTTCAAGTGTTGCAATTAAAATAGTTGGACAATTTTTTTTCTGTGAAAAATAAAATTGAAACTATTATTTTTTGTTCTGTAATTTTTGTACAATTTGAAAAATTTTAGAAAATGTTTAACTATTTAAATTAATATTTTCTTAACACATTAGTAATTTGCAATTTTTAAAAATTGTTTGTAGTAATATATATTACATTTTTCTTCTTCTACCTCGTCTTTTTTTTTTTAACTATTTGGGATCGGCTACCTTTGTCTTAATCTTCTACATCTCATATGTACACACCAACAACCCTCATTCATATCATTCTCAATCATATCCAACCATCTCTTTTTTGGTCTTCCACTTTCTTTTTTCCCTTCAACATTCATTTTCATAAAAACTTAATGCTATTGTTTCCTCTTGCCTCATCTCAGTCTATTTTCGCTCATCTTGTCCACTATCGATATTATTTATATTAAATAATTTTTTAGTTAAATAAATAAACCAATGTAATTATGTTTAAAAATCAATTTATCATGGAAAAAATTTTAAAATCTGACCACTACATACATAGAATATAATATAGAACAAATAACATTTTCCAAATGCATAAGACAAGAGTATAATGAGCAAATAAATAGATTTTATATGCAACATTTTGAATAATAAAATTAATACATTTTGAATATGTTTAATAAAAACACTAATATTAACATAATAATTAATACAGTCAACAGTTATAACAATAAATACAATTTAAAATAAAAATATTAACCAAATTAATTAATAACAGTAATTACATACATTTTATTACAAACATATATTCCTGTGTATATGTAATAAGCTATAATATAAAAAATAAGATTATTATAAATTTTTATGACTAGAATCTGTCCAAACATAATATATATAATAAATGGACAATGTTTGAAACCAGAAAGGTCAAATTTACTGCTTAATAGATTTATCTAGACATACATAATTCATTAATTTAATTGAAAGTTTTAGATATAGTAATAGTTAGAGATAATATAAAATAAAAGTAATATTATTAAGAAACATTTTGATTAAGTGGTTGTGATGTAATAAATATCGTCATTATTAAAAGTTCAAAATCATAATTCTAGGACGTGAGAAGTTGATAGTTAAAATGTTAATAGTAAATAGCCTAACTATAAATTTGATTAGAAAAGGAACAAGAAAATGAAAAAAGTAACTACGAGAACCATATTTGAATGGCTTATGAATGGTCGAAACTGTCTTGAGGAGAATTGTTTAGCTCATCAACTTCTTGTATAATAGATTCATCTTCTTGACGTTGCCTTTCAACTAGCATTTCTTGTCTAAGTTGTGCAGTAAGTTTAACAATTCTATTTTGAACTTTTGGAGATAGTTGACAAGTTTGATGTTCTAGATCGTCAAAGCTGGCACGTCTGTTCATTTTATGATGATGATGATGATGATGATGAAAATGATGATTAGAAGATGGTGGTGATGGAGAATGTGAATAACCATGATGATGGATAGACAAACTAGGTGATGTCAAGGAACCTCGTCTGAGTGGTGATGGTCCACCTTCCCATTCATTTCCTTCCATTGACTTTACCAAGCTATGTCTGTAAAAAATATTACACATTTTGTAATAAAAATTGTTATTAAAAAAGAAAAAAAATTATTAGTATAACAAACCTTCGAGAAAGAGTAATTAAGCTTTGCCTGTGTTTGGATAAACGACGTGATTTACCTAATCGCATTTGAATTGCAGAAAAATGATTCTGGATCGCTAATCCTAACTCTGGACATTCTTCGTCGTTCACCTTAACATAAATAATAGAAATTATTAATGGCAATTAAAAATTAAATTTCCTAAGAATATCAGTTGAAAAATAAACTTACAATCACAGGTGAGTTTTTTAACATTGTATATCCATCACATCCATTGTGTAAATAACATTTAGTGGCCAATTTGTATGATTGATCAGGAACAAGATACTCATCACCAATTCTTACTAAGTTGGGTTCAATTCTTTTCCCAGGTTCTGCTTCTGGATCGAAAGCAAAACTTATTCCAGATACTTGTGGGAATCTTCCTTCTGTTTTAGGGTATTTACAAACACTATTTTCTAATGCTTCTAAAATTTGTTTTCCTATAAACATGATAAAAACACAAGATTTGTAATTCAATTTATTTCAAATTGTTCAAAATCCATATTCCAAAATAAATAAAATATTTTATTTACCAGTAACTAATATGACTATTGTAGGATCTTGCATGGGTACAATATTAACAAGATCACCCAAAGTAAAGTCTCCTGGTGGGTGAATACGATCTGATCGGAAAGTACCAGAATTCAAAATCACTAAGTCTGCTCCTGTAGCTGCCAATAATACATCACATACCCAGTTTCCAAGGTTGGTTTCAGCTGTTCTAATTTGACTAAAACGTCCTTCTAATTCAACAGTGAATGTACCTAATACCACACTCATTTTTCCTTCCATTATACCTGAAAAATAAACATACTTATGTTATCAATCATATAAACGATGCAATTTATATAAAATTATATTAGAGGAAATCATACCAAAATGTATATATTTTCCTCTCATAAATGTTTCATATGATATGCAAAAAACCATAAACTAGTTATAAATAGTTAAAATATATTTAAAAAATACTCATTTTCTTTTTTTTTTTTTGAAAAAGTAACAAATAATTTAAGTGTATTTAATTTAAAAACATTTTAAATACAGTGTACTCTCAATTATTCGCGGAATAGCGTGGCAGGACATCCACAGATAAATGAATTTCAAAGAATAATCTGCAAATTAAATTTTATAATAAAAAGTAAATTGGAAATTTTTTTTTTTTTTCAGCAAATAAAAACTATTATGGTTATTAAAAATGATACACATATATGTAAAATTAAAAATTAATAAAAATTATAAATTATTTATATGCAAAAAAAAAAATCAGTCATAATTTGTTGTTTCTTTGTTTAAAAACTCTTCTTTTTAACTTGTGATTGAAGTTTAAGTATAATTGACTATCGCAACCCAATTAAACCGATAATGATGTACAATGTAGATTTAAGGGTCTAGTATTAAAGGAATATAACATAATATTAATATTAAACAAGCGTATTGTATTTTACGTCATTATTGAGTAATCAACTATCACAAATTCATAACCCAATTAAATCGACAATGATTTATAATTGAGAATATTATAATTGAGTGGATAATTGAGAATATACACTGTTTGTAAAACTTTAATTTATAATATATATATGAAAACTATGATTATAATAATAATGATGTGACCAAATTAACCACAAACCTGAGTAAGAATCCACAATTTCTTTCATAACTGTATCTTCTTCAATTTCTTTAGTAATTTCTATTCTTTTTACATCAACTGGATTATTAGGTTCATCAAGGTTGACAGTTACTTTAGATAATTCTCTAAAGTCAGTTCCACTTTTGATAATATGTCTACCATTGATCACTTGTACATCATAATTGTGGTCATGACCACCAAGAATAAGATCAATTTCATCTACATTTTCTGCCAACTTGATATCATTTGGCATACGCATATGAGTGAGAGCTATTACATAATCACAGCCATCTTCTTTAAGTTGTTTTCCTAATGATCGACCAGCTTGTACAAAATCAATAAATGTAACTTCTTCGGGATCAATAGTAGCTAATGTATCTAACCATTCTCGTTCCACTAAGCCTACTAGTCCTATTCTTTTATTATGCCAATCCATAACATGTGTGATTTTACCATCACCTAAAGGTCTACCAGTCTCGTTATCAACAACATTGGACATTAGCCATGGAAATTTAGTTTCAGAAACACGTTCTGATAAAACTTCTAGGCCAAAATCTAAAAAGTAATAATCATTAGAAATATTACTAAATTAAAAATTAATTTTCAATTACTTACCAAATTCATGATTACCATAAACAGCACATTGAGTGCCAAGCTCGTTTAGTACCTTAGACATTTGCTCTCCTTTAGTAAATGTGCTCACTGAAAATATAGTTGGTTTATTAAAATTATTTTAAAATTAATAATGCAATTATTTGGAGTGAATTATATTTTTGTAAATATTTATACTGTTTTCATTTGTTATGAATAATGACATATTGAGAAATAATATTATCACAGCATGAAAAATAATAAATACAAAACGTAACATTTGTATTTACCAATGTTCAATTTTGTTCAATTAAAAGTATAATATTGAAAATTTTAAATATTACATAAGTATATTAATTAAACTTGAAATCTTATATAAATTCAAAATATATATCAAAAATATTTGTATTCTTACATATACTAGGAGAAAATACATCTCCACTAAATAATATCATGGGTTGTTGATGAGCAAATGATTTGATCATTGTTGAAAATCTAGATGCACCTCCACATGGTTCTTGATCTCTTGGTTCAACATTGTAAACATCATTAAAATGAAGAATTATTAAAGGAGGTGTTGAACCAGATATATGATCAGTCATTGTAGATAGAGTTCTTAAACTAGCGTGTTGAACTTCTAATGATGCCTAAGCATATAAAATATAAAATATTATTACATAATTATTTTTTAAAGTGTATAAAAAAAAAACATACATATATATTATTTAAGTTATTTATATTTTTACTTATTTTTGATTAAAAATGTTCAGTTCCAAAGCAGTTGCATTTGTTATATTAATAATGTAGGTTTTATAAAATATACTATCTAACTGTTCTTATAATCATAAGCCACTACTTATCACAGAAACTACTTATCTAATTATTATGTATAGTATATATTTCAAGTGACGCTAATTTAGATAAAAGATATAAATTTAATTAATTAAATAATAATAAAAAAAAAAAAAGTATATGGTTAATACTCATAAATTAGTACATAAATAAATAGTTTATGTATAAAAATAAATAAATATTTAACCTGGAGTATTTTTAAATTTATAATGTACGACTAGCTTCAAATTAACAATGATCGTCAGGTAATACACAAAAACAATACAGTTGTAATTTTATTTACAAATAAAATGTATGTTTAAATATACATTTATAGTTGGATACATCTGATGATGAATTTTTTTTACACCGGTCAAATATTAAAAAAATAACATTTCAGGCTAAGCATTTTTATATTTATTTATTTTTAATTTTTATTTCTATTAAAAAATGTAATAACTATAAAAATATATAAGGTTATAAAAAACAAAAATGGATTTATTAAGAATTACAGAAACTGTTAATATTTAAAACTACATTTTATCGGAAAGAATAATTGTTAGGGATATGAAAATATTAATTATATTAAGAATATTACAAAATATTTTAAGTAAATACCTAGTTAAACTATATATTTATGTAATGCACTATTACAAAGTAAATTTAATAGAATATTCTATAATATTGTATTATTTCAGCTCTATAATTTACTTTGATAATCACTAAGAACAATTTTTGATTGACTTTATAAATAGTTAATGAAAACTTAAATTTAAAAAATAACACATATTTTTAAAAATCAAAAATTAATTATAGTAATTTAAACAGTAAAAATGTAAAGAATAGACATTTAAATAATAATTTATGTAGGTACACGATATGGATATTATAATTAAATAAACATAAGATAAGACATTGGCAGTCTGTTAGAATATATACTCTATTCTTAGCTTTATATATATTTATTTGTTTAATGATATTCAATGTTTTACTAAAGTTGATATATTATACCTGTTTAAGCCAACCGACTACATTTCGAACCCCAGTAGACATTTGGTTAGTGCTAGAAAGTTCAACAGCAGTTGCTGTTGAAGAATCCACAAACTCATCCCATTTTGACCTTAGACTAGATTTGGTAGCCATGCTGTTAGATAAGTTGACTTCTTTGGTTAGGCTAACTACAAAATTAATATGTTAATACTTAATAATAAATATGGTCTTAAAATTAATAATACTATAGGATAAAATACTAATTCAATATTTGTTAGCAATAAGTATTTAGGGTGTTGTTCTCAATAAAATAGTTATGTAATTTTTGTACATAAAATGTTAAAATTATAACGAAACGCAGTACTTAGTAGGTAAATAAAAAAAAAAAACTATAGTCATTGTTAAGGGAATTGAGGACACACTAAAATTAGGTCAGGTAAAAAAATGATAAACATGGTCACATGAGAAAACATGTTTTACAAAATCTGTGATATAATGATATGAGGTATATGACTACTAAAACAGAGTCATTTTATTTGTAGTAATAATCAAAATGATAAAATGTGTTCCTTAAATAAATCAAATTTATTTATAGAAAATAATTATCAAATGTATCAAAAATAAAAAGTTCGTAATAAATAAAATAAAATCAAGAACAAGATCATCAAACAATCGCCAATTATGAACAATTGAAAACTAGGTAAGATTTCGGATAAAATATAATGAAACTTTAGAATATTTTAATTTAAACATCCAATTATTAATTAAAAAAATCTAGAAATAAAACGGTTTCATGAACACTGAGGAATGGAATTTTGTTTCAGACGCCAAACGTGTGTACGCGTTAATTTTGTCAATGTCAAGTTGACATAGGGTTTTTTATTCTTCTAAAATTAGTGTTTTATAAAACTATGTGAAGGGCAATTATGTTATCAAACAATCAGGTACGTCTAAGATCTTGAAGAAAAAATTGCTGATCAGTGGCATGACGAAGAACTTATTGAAATGTGTGCCTAATTTTAATCGAAATTAAGGGTCAAAAATCTAACCAGAAATTAAAACAAACAAAAAACGAATAATCTGATACAAAATGTAATCAGTCATTGGGATCTACAATAAAAATGCATGTGCCTCCTTGATTTTTTTAATTTTGACATGTCACTGGTATCACTTAGGTACTACTACTGTTACTGCTCTACCTTTGCAGTAGTGTAAATAAGCCTGATGGACACCTGCCTTATGACAATAAACGCGCTACGGTTCGCACGTAGTCGAACTATCATCGTCGCTCCGGCGCCCAGGTTTCGATCCGAATTAGCCCTCGTTTCAGAGCGCTTATGAACCACCGACGACGAACGGCTCCTTCGTCGACCGCACGAAGACGAAGGTGATGACGAGGTAGTACACGAGCATGGCGGTAACCGTGGTCATAATACACGCGGGCGTACGAGACACTTACCGGAGAGAACGTCCCTGAACGTATGTGGGTCAGTGTTTCTGTTTACACACGCGAACGGTTTCGGAGGAGCTGTTATTGATTTCTCCCTCCCCCCACCGGCCGTGTGCGTACGCACTCTACGCTGAACGACTTCAATAGCATCCCCTCCCCAAGGTGACTATAATGTTTCCGGAATCGTGTGACGACGATTTCCTTACCTATATTCTTAGTAGCGGATCACGTTCCCAGGCGAACGAGCTCTTCAAAGGTTCCAATATAACAAACGGGTCACGGAACACGGAGATACGTTAAGTGAACTACGTTGCGGATGACGATCGTCTGCTGATGGATTAGTACTGCGATAATGTCTACAATAATGATAATATTATATCATTGTTTACCTTTTCCCACCATCGTTATCACGCGTGCACGTCTCGAGAGTGATAAGCACTTGTCCGAAAAATGATAAAGACCTATGAAATGATAAGGTCCAAAATTTGGAAAAAGAATACCAACAGACTGAATCAAAAATTAACGAATCAAATTATTTAATTTATATCGATAAAAGTTATATCATGATAAAAGTTAAACAATATCCCCAGATTTTTAAGCGGGAAAATACTAATAGGTTATATTGTTTCTGTGTAACAAAACTTATCTCCTACTTTTACCCTTATTTACTCTTTGAGTATTTACTCTCTTCTTTTCTGAAAATATATCCTTTTCGAATGTTGGCTGTTTAATTTCGTGCAGAGTTGATAAAATATTGCCGTTCGCACATGCACATGTCAAATGATTGTAAAAATTGAATTTATCAACTTTCTGTAAACATCTACTGAAAACTTTGGTTTTTGGTTCGTACTCAGTTTCAAATTTTTTACGGATACTCTGGGTTTCAAAACCAGATTGTAATCCATTTTGACTCTTTAATAACTACAATAAACACACTGGGATTGAATGTTCATTAAATGTGAACAACAATTTAACATGTGGTGTAATTTAAATGAAATATGATTATTATAAAAAAATATAATAATTATCATTCAGTGAAACAGTATGTCTTCACAAACAAAAACTAATTTTATAATATAATTGTTAGAAATTTAATTAAGCCGCCGTCTTTCGATCCTTATCATTTTTCGGACAACTGCCCCCAACGGGACGGGTACAGTCTTTCCGATTTTGATAACGATTGATAATAGTAAACATGATAAGAACCAAAAAAAAAAGCTAATATCAACCTCCAAAATGTAAATAAAATCCCAATTCCCGTTTCGTTTTCTATCATATAAATTAATAAATAAATAATTGATTTCATACCAATAGTAATTTTTCGAAAAATTCTTCTCAGTGGTAATGGATGAGGTTTCAAAGGAGATGCAGGGTGAGATACCATGGTGTATGATGTTTGAGGATGATATAGTTCTGGTAGGAGAAAACCTGGAAGTTGTCAATAATAGGGTAAATGAGTGGAGGTTAGCCCTCGAAGAAAAGGGATTGAGAATTAGTAGAAATAAAACTCAGTATATAGAGTATGATTTTGGACAAAGAGACCAAGAAGTTGAAGGAATGAAGAGACAACTGACAATAGATGGTGATGTGATAGGTGAAGTTGAGAGCTTTAAATATTTAGGATCTTTTGTTCAAAAGGACGGGGGCTTTGACATGGATGTAAAACATAGGATTAAGTGCGGGTGGATGAAATGGAGAGAAGCATCGGGCGTGTTATGCGAT
Organism: Sipha maydis; assembly: GCA_034509805.1. Taxonomy (NCBI): domain Eukaryota; kingdom Metazoa; phylum Arthropoda; class Insecta; order Hemiptera; family Aphididae; genus Sipha; species Sipha maydis. The sequence goes on along the minus strand of JASXSY010000053.1, from coordinate 52,538 downwards.
AAGAGAATTCCAATGAGGCTGAAAGGTAAATTTTATAAATTGTAGTGAGACCAACTATGCTGTATGGTTCAGAGTGTTGGGCGGTTAACAGGAGAATAGAACAATGTATGAGTGTCGCGGAAATGAGAATGCTTAGATGGTTGAGTGGAGTAACAAGAGAAGATAGAATAAGGAATGAATACGTGAGAGGTAGTGTTGCTGTAGCGTCAATTGTGGACAAGATGAGAGAAAATTGGCTGAGATGGTTTGGGCATGTGATGAGGCGAGAGGAAACGAATGCAGTAAGAGTGGTTATGAAGATGGACGTTGAAGGGAAAAGAGGAAGAGGAAAACCAAAAAAGAAATGGTTGGAGACTATGGAGAATGACATGAGGGCTGTCGGTGTGTGCAGAGGAGAAGTGATTGACCGAATGAAGTGGAGGTGTAGAACAAGGGTGGCCGACCCCAAATAGTTGGGAGGAAGGTGAGGCAGAAGAAGAAGAAGAATTTTAGTCCCCGATTTTCCCTATACCATGGCCCATCTATCTATTCTATAATCAATGTTAAAAGTAATATAAATACAAAGACTGCAAAAAACACCGTTGGTTTTTCTGTTTTGTAATTTATAAATACCTATTTCTAGTCCTAAATATAAACCATGATTATATCCCGAAATATCGTTTGTTAATATTTGTGATAACGTGTGACGACGGAGTCAATATTTTATAATTATTTCGGTCATTCAGTCAATGGAATATCAGTTCCGGCGGGCCCGATAATAACCGAGTCCGTGAACTGTGAATATATTTTGTGAACGAAAGGACCGAAGGAACGAATCAATTGAACTCGTTCCTTTTTCGGACCTGGAACGATAGGAACGATTCACCAAATGGAACGAAAAATCCCATCACTATACTATACTAATTAAAGCTCCCATCCGCGGCGGCGCGTCAAGCGCTGCCACGGAACAAAAACCACGCCCAAGCCCACAACTTGGCCGCCGCGTCATCATCTCATTTTGAATAGACTATAGTGATCATTCTTAATTATTATATATTTTATTTTAAAGTTGTGTAAAAAAATATATAAGTATCTAAATATAATATGTATAAATAGTAAATCTGTACATAAATTATATTACCCACATAATGTTAGTTATTATTAATAATTATATATTTTTCTATTTTTTCTTTTTAATACATTATTTTTCAACTAACTACTTACTAGTGATCATTATTAATTATTATATGATTTTTTTTTTAAATTATTGTATTTAAATACACTAAGGGCCGATTTCACCAAAAAAGCTTTAATCGCGATTACAGTAATCATATACTATAAAAACAGCTCTTATTTTGCGTATTTGATAATCAGTTTTTGCGCAATTGATTTTGATAAATGATTGTTATATAAATAAGATAAAAGAAAATAATTTTTATAGTTCTTATAGGTATTAATTATAAATTAGAATCCACATTTATCAATGATAATTATCAGTTATAAATTTAACAATTTAAATTATTAGAATTCTTAAGGTCAACTTTTTTGTTTTTCAAATTGAGTTTTCTAAGAATAATAATCCTGAAACTGATTAGGAAAAATCTGAAAAACCCCGATATTTACTCATCGCCTCACGCTGTATTGTATATTATATAAATTATTATTATATTATCATAGATTTATAATAGTATTCTCACGACTTTGTTCTTTCGTTTTTTTTTATCGTTCATCATTTTAGTAATCACTGAACAATTATAGCAGCCGGCGTTTTTCATATTTTGTAAAACGTAAGTAAACAAACATTTAAACTATGAAAATACCGTGGCTATAGTGTTAAATACGTCGTTTTCCGTATCCCTTTTTGAAAATAAAAACAGTAAAAAACAGTTATGACTCTTGGTCGATCGCACAACTACTTATATTTTATTGAAAGAAGAAATTTTATTTTGATTGTAATAGTTGATTAATAATTCAATTAATTCTGTATTTAATATTTAAATTCCTATAATAGTGGTTATCAAACGATCAAAGTAATATTTTTTATTTCAACAATACATTTTGTTGTGTGCGATATAAGCGATTATCAACGTATGCCACTTAAATAGGGAATTGTTGATAGTAGGTACTTGTAAATCGTAATAATCAATCTTTAAGAAATTTGGTTAATCTTAGGTTATGGATCAACAAATTAGTATTAATAACCTATTAATCAAATGGCATTATATACCCATATAAATATCCTTATATATATAAAAGAACAGGCCTTTTTTATGTACCAATTTTGTGACGACAATATATAACTTTTTTCCAATTTTTTTTCACAGAGTTGTTCCAAATACTTTCCTGAGTGTCACCACGTCACCCGATTTCAAAAATTTTGATTTTAAAGGGTTGAAATCGGCAAAAATAAATGTTTGCGTGTAATTTGTATATCTATATTCATATAATAATAACAATAGCAGTCGGCCGATAACGGGAAATACGGCACGGCAGTCCAAGGGTTTCCGTCTACCTATATTATAGACTCTGACCTTTTTTTTTGTGTGTTATGAATTGTTCCGAGGCTATATAATACTAAATTTAATGAGTTGTATAGAAAACACCGACTAAAAATAATAATATATTACTTACCGAAATACGATAAACGTGTTACGGCTTATGATCCACCAGACGCCGAACGCACGCCGATTGTTGGTTCATCAGTGTACTGCGACTGTGATCAGTAAACTGTGCGCGTTTGTGTGGTGTTCCCTAAATTATTTAACTACAAATATTATATTTTATATACCATTTGTACGTTCATGCAACACAAAATAAAACTTTAAATGTGGTATACCTAGAGGTTTTGACTTAAGCCATATTAGAATTGAGCAACTACGAATAATTTGTAAATGTTCATAAAAAAGTTATACAAGGATAGAATCATTTTTTAATATTATTATTATTATTTTTTTGTCTTTCAAATTCAGCAACTACTAATATTTAACACTTGATAGCATTAAGTAAAATACATTTTTTTAAAACACAACAATTTGTGTTGGTTTTAGAATTTTATTTTGATAAAACAAAAACAACACACGGGCGAAGCCGGGTAATTCAGCAAGTGATGAATAAAGTAATTAGTAAAGTTTTTAAAATAAAGTCTTAAATACAAATTTTTATTATTTTATTCCTTTGTTACGGACATGTATGATGAAGGTCCCAAGATAACCATTAACAGGGGGTTACATGAATAATTAGTAAATGTATAAATGTTACATGAACACATTCTCAAATTATCATAAATATGAGTGACATATGAAAGGTTGTAGAATGTAAAAATTGTAAAACCAGCCAACTAACAAAACAGGGTTGGGCGTTCAATGATATTTGCGGATTAAATAAATTAACATAAAAATAGCAAAGATAACGTGTATATTGCAAAACCAACGAGGCCAACCACTAAAAGGTTTGAACTGTCTAATGCCCATAAGTGGATGTATTAAATAAACATGTTTATAATTTAATCATATCCGGGATAAGTAGTTTCGCATAAGAACTTAGTATATAAGGGTGTCCTCAACAGACCAAAAGGCAGATGTGTTTAAGTCCGGACACAGCAAGCACCTTCACGCCACTCTACATTGTAAATGTTTTATCGCACATTATTTTAATAAAAGTAGTAACTTTAATTTGAAGTCAATCTTATTTATTAAATCCTCTACCATCCCTATTGATTCGACGGCACGCAACACCTTCTTAAAATATTAAATTTTAAATTATTCCACCAAAATCTGCTAGTGTCAACATTTTTAACTGAAATTTTAAATTATATTTTGAAACTATAGCTTTTTTTTTTAGGCTTATTAACCAATATGCGTAGTTGATAAAAATCCTTAAAATAAGCCCTGATAATAAATCTCTTTCCACATAAATTATGTAATCTTAGCTAATCAGATTGGATTTGGATTACAATTTTACCTACATAACGTTATTTTTTAGTGATGCACAATGATGTTGTATTTCGATATCGATATCGATATCAGACCAATTTTACCAATATCGGCATGACAAAAATAATATTCGATATCGAAATACGACATCGCAGGTAAATATCCAACATTTTATCGATATCGAAAATTGATATAAATTCGTTGCGATTTGAAATTTCTATTTTCTATTTATAGTTTTGACAGTAAATCAATGTCTCAGAACAGGGGTGGATCTGAAGCTTAGTTAAAGGGGGGGCGAATTCCGAATAGGAATATCCATGAGTAATATACAAGTACAATGAGCAAGGTCAAACCTGGTGGGTGTAGGGGGTCACCACCCCCAGAAATCCGTATATCAAATTCGGATCAAATTGTTATAATCCGTATACTATAAAATTATCACAGTATACATTTTTCAACCTCCCCCCCCCCGCCAAAAATAAACATTTCCTGCTTTCGCACTTGCAATGAAGACTTGATGTAGTTTATGGAAAAATAAGTACAACACTTAAAGATAATAATAATTAATAATTATTAATTTTTAAAAATGTATTGTGTAAATGGTAAATCTATATATCAAATATATATAAAAAAAAGGACCAAGGGCCCAAGGGGGGGGCGATCGCCACGCCCCCTCCCCCATAGATCCGCCACTGTCTCAGAACGATTAAACACCAACGATAAGCAATACGATAAAGCTCTTACAATTGACGTATATAGCTGTGACTGTTGGATTTGTACAATTAGTCTCGTTTTTTCCGTCGTCTACGTTGAGTTAAATAATTAATAAGTTAAATTAATAATAATTTATTTGTCAATAGTTATAATTAATAAGTTAAATAAAACTTTTTTTATACTTTTTATTTACACTTTCTTAATGTAAGAATTATTAATTTCAAAAAAAAAACCGTCAATAAATTTTTTTTACTTTTTACTTTTTTAGTCTATAAATTATTATATATTAATAAATTATATCGATATATCGTTTGTCGATATCGGTATCGTTTGTTTTTCGATATCGATATCAATGAACCGATATCGATAACGGAAAATATATCGTTGTGTATCACTATTATTTTTATTTCAGGTAAAAAAAACTTACTGGTAGAATTTACATTTTTTTCAGGTAAAAAAAACGTACCGGTGGAATTTACATGCACCCGTTTTGATCACTGTATAGGATGATAAGATAATGGGACGCCAGACGAATATTTTGTCATTGATACAGCGTAGTTAAGATAATTACCTATACGTGTTTACTACTTTCTCAGATAGTGGGTAATTGTTATAGGTTCTTTAAACCTGAGATGCCCAACATGTCGATCACGACTTGATTTCGAGTCGATCGTGACTCCCTATAATTTTTCATTTTTTTTCATTTTTTCGGAAAAAAATTAAAATTAAAATTCAATTTTTTTTTTTAAAAATTTTAATATTTTTGTTATCGCTTACCCACGAATATAACAATTAATTATGTCAATGTATAGTAAGTAATAAATAACTATGAAAAATGAAATTATAAACTGACATATCAAGTAACTATGTAGGTATGTGTAAAGCTATCTTACTGTACTATTCAATCGAACCAGTGGCGGTTATTTGGTTATTATATTATCATTTGGAGGGTGACAACCGGGGTATTCACCCCGGTCTAGTGTTATGTTGTCAACCTAAAGTCGGCGCACTTAGAAAATAAAAGAATTCGCCAAGAGGCCAATTTCGTCAACAGATATTAACTGTGGATCAACCGACCATCTGAACCAACCCTTTCCCCCCTCCCCCCGTAGATCTACTGTCCCTGCGTAGCAGTTTTACCACTGTCGTGCGACGCGATCCGGCCTCGTTTGTCGATCGCGACGGCAGTTCGTCGACCATGTGCACGTACGCATAAACGGATAAACGGTCGGACGGTGGCTGGACCAGCTAATTTTTCCTCTTAAGTTGGACACTACAGTTTTGATTGTTTTCGAAATGAAGAAAACCGAAGGTGTGTGTCCATATTCGATGTTCGAATTAAAACCGTACAGTGTAGAGTTTACCAATTTTAACACAATGGTCAAGACAATGAAATTTAGGATTGTTTACTATCTAGGATTATTTGTCCTGTTTACTAGTATATTAAAAGATGACCATGATATTTTGTGTTCAATGTAAAAACGACACAAGTTCTAGACATGTGACCTTTGTGCTCAGTATTTAACAAAAACACTTAAAAAATATAATGAAAATGTTTTATGAACTAGAAACGAAAAATAAAAAGGCATTTTTGAAAAAACAACTGAAAATCATTAGGTATAGTTCCCATTATATTAAAATATTACAAACTATTATTTTAAAGTATAAAATATTAAATGCCTTACAATAAATCATAGTATAGAACAGAATAATATTAATAGTAATCCTGGTTTATAACGAACAATAACTCATAATCCGATGGCTGATTGACCTATTGATATCAATACAAACAACGAAGTAGGTAGGTAGAGTATTTATAGTATAATATTTATAAGCTATAAATAAATACAACATACGGAAAACTGTTACGACTTTAATTATGACTATTCTGGGCACAAAGATCACATGTCTAGGACTTATACCGTTTTTGCATTTAACAGAAATAATAGCAGGTCATCTTTTAATATACTAGTAAACTGGACAAATAATATTAGGTAGAAAACAATTCTAGGTTTCATCTCCTTGACCATTTTCAATAGGTATTGTATACCAGAAATTTACGTTCGACAATGCAAAAAATATCATATTGGTAGTTGAATAGTCAATATAAGATCTTTTCCTGGAAATGTATTTGTAATAGATAAAATCAATTAATGTCTATGTAAATACTTATGTATCAGCCATTGGTAGTGGGAGAGGGGTAAGTCAAATTTTTACTTTAATTCAAATGAGAAAATCTAGTCACTGGTAGCAACTGAGAAATTGGTGGTGCATCAAAAAATTCAGATTTTTGTGGAAATGGAGGTGATAGTGGTGATAATGGACGCGCTGTGGGCGATGGCCCATGGCCCACTTCGTTAGAAGTTGTAGCAACTTGAGGAGCTGATGGTTCTTCAGATGCTGCAGATTACTTCGGTAACGGAGGTGCTGGTGGCGGAATTCTCATATCTGTTCGCCTCGGTATTTTTCTAATTTCATTGCCAGGTTTCCTTAGCTGCTTAAACATGTCTTTCAATAAATCATCATTTATCGAATATCTTTCATATTGTTTTTCTTGAAGCTTTGTTGGCGGAGGTGGAGGTGGAGGTGGTAACAAAGGCGCTGGGGGCGGAATTTTCATATCTGTTCGCCTCGGTATTTTTCTAATTTCATCCCCAGGTTTCCTTAGCTGCTTAAACATGTCTTTCAATGAATCATCATCTATCGAATATCTTTCATATTGTTTTTCTTGAGGCTTTGTCGGTGGTGGTGGAGGTGGAGGTGGTAACAGAGGCGCTGAATGTGCTGCTTGTGATGTCGAAAGAATTTCCGGCGATATGGTTGATTTTGAAAGTGAAGAAAAGGATGCTGGTTTATCTCCTTTTTCGTAGATAACATTTGGAATAAACTGATTGACTGGTTGAATGACTCCTCTTCTCAAACACGCAGTTGACATTTCCATCATATTTTGCATTGACTGTTCTGATTTATGTATCATTTCTTCTGCAAATTATTTATGACAGAAAAGAATAAGTAAAAATGCAATATTTATACATATTATAGCCGATTCAATTAACGTAATGATTCTTACTTTCAATCATGCAGAGTCGCATTTTCAATTTGTCGAACTTTCGATTGATATTATCAGTTCTTTCATTTGGTGATATTATGCTTTCTATATGTGCAGTAGTACAATATTCGATTGGTAATTATTACCGTTATAAATGTAAAAAATACTCATAAAATATATATTACTTTCAAAATCTTGTAAAATCTTTTTTATTTGATTTATATCTTTCTTCAAATCATTTTTTATGTTTTTAATAACTGCCTCGAAATGTTTTTTCTGCACTCTATTTTGTCTAATACCTGGAATCAGATTTTTTTTTTTTGTTTAGTTAAGATTTACTGAATAAATAAAAAATTCCATATATTTTAATGAAAATACATTTGCGTTCAATTATAGCTAATTTTAATTTTAAGCTGTTTATGTCTGCTACAGTCGTATTATATGCATTTTTGTTTAATTGAACTAATGCATTTTTTTCAATTAACAGTTCATCCATCGTTTTCTGTAGCTGTTCAATCTTATCGTTGATATTAACTAAAAGTGAAATACGTGTATTGTAATTAAGAAAATAATGTGATTATAGTGAATTTAATTACAATTGACTTGGTCTGTCACATTGTTTAAGTTCATTTCCATACAAATCTTTAATTGTTGCTCAAATTTTTTGTTATCGTCTTGTTGTTTTGTCGTTGATTGTAAAAGCATATCTGTATAATATGCACACAGAAAATATTTGAAATTGAATCATGTTTTTTTAATTTATTGAAACTTTAAGTATAATCTACCATTAATTTCCGACATTTTCTGTTCAACGATACGATTTCTGTCTTGTATACGACCCAATTCCATGTCTATATATTTTTTAGAATTTATATTTAATTTGGAAACTAAACACAGTTGAAAATATGACTTGGTTTATCAATCTTTATAGAACTTTATAAAATTGTTTTTATTTCAATATAATTACAAGTAACGCAATCTCCATTGGTTTTCGAAACTTGTTCCGTTAGAGTTTTTAACTGCTTCACTACTCGGTCGTACTTTGCGTCTTTTTCAGAAATAACTGCCTTGTAAGAATCTAAATTTATTCACGGAAATGTCATAGTACAACGTTTTTAGTTTTTCATAATATTAATATTGTATAATTATTATTTCCTTTACCTTGATTCGTTTGGATTCTATGTTCAAACTCAGACTGTCTTTCTCTCATTAAAGCCAACTCTTTTGCCAACTGCTCATTATCCTTATTCAGCTCGGTCACAACTAAACATAACGTTAAATCGTCATTACTTATTGTGTTAACCGGAATTAAGAAAAAATTTAAATTTAAGAGCGCAATATAAGTTTGTGCTTTACTTAGCATTGTGTTTTCCAAAGCTACATGGATCGCATCCTCATTAATTTTCATACCCATAGCATCAACAATTATTTTCTTGTCTCCAGCACCAGATTCTAAGTGAATAGACAACATTAATTGTTAGGATCATGTTATTATTATGTCATGTCAGTAGTGTGTTGAACAAATTTTTGGCAAGGAACAAACATGTACACAAGGTACAGTATAGACAAAAACTTATGCAAATTCGTCAGAATTAAAAATGATTTATACTTGGTATTTATAAACCGTATATTATAACATGATTACCTGCAGTGTTCTCATATGTGCTGCTGCTGTACGTGGGTGAATATCGGTTTGACAATGATTCTTTCGCCGTTGCTGTAAAATCATTTTCATCTCCGATCTTAAAGAATAAAAACGAAATTCATTTCAGTTAATAAAATAGTTCACAAGACCCATGAACAGTGTTATGTAACAGTATTGTTCTGACCTTCCGTTTGGCGCCATGAGCGTTGTTTTTCTTCAGTATCATTTTGCCGTATATCCAACGAAGCGGTTTTAAGAATCTTTTCTTCGATTTGTGCAAAATATGACATGAAATCTTCTCCTCTGTGGTTGAATCCTCTGAACCGGAAACTACTTGTCGTAGATTTTCCATTCTTATAACAATATTGATCTTCGTTTAAACAGTTTAGTGCACGACGTATATTATACGATTATAATTGCGGAATTCGAAGTGATTCTCACATTCACAATAAAAAATTAAATGTTATATGACAATTTACTAGAGATCACGGAACATTTAAAGCGCCGAAATTAGCGTATGGATATATTCGTTTCGGCAACGCTATTTATAGCTGTTACAGTTTGTTGATTTCGTCTCCATGGCATATTTACTCGAACCAGCTTATAAATTAACCAATTTATGAAATTTGAACCAGCTAATAAATTCAATAATTCAAAGACGGCAATGGATAAATATTCAATTGATTATCTGTTATCTTATCTAGATAATTTTTTGGTTATCTTTGCACAGCACTACTAGTTCAACGTTTTTTGTTCGCTATTGTCGATTAATTTACTTTTAGGTATTATAAGTTATAGTTTGAATTTTGTTAGAATAAAATATTAATCATGAATAATAGTGAAAGAGTTCAGTTACTATTGATCTACGGAAAATGTAACAGAAACGCATGAGAAGCAACAAAAATGTACTCTCAGCAGTATCCAGATCGGTATCACCCCAATCGTACCTCTGTTCAAAAACTTGAAAAGTCATTGATTGAAACTGGTTCATTAAATAGAATAAATGCTGTTCAACAATAACCACGGGTAAATCAACATTTTATTGAAGTTATTGAAAATCAAGTTTTAGCGTATGTACATCTTAACCCACGTTCGTCTGTTAGACACGTCGGACATGAAGTTGGTATACCTAAAACTTTAGTTCATAATATTTTTAAAAAAAATAAACTTCACCCTTACAAACTAGAATTTGTACAACATTTACGCATAACAGACCCAGAAAAAAACTGATGAAAGTAAATTTATTAATAATGGAATATTAAATAAACAAAATAATCGTTATTGGTCGAATGAAAATCCTCACTGGGCTGTTCCTACAAACTTCCAAACATGTTGGGGTATAAATGTATGAGTTGGTTTGATTGGTGGTAAGTTACTTGGGCCCCATTTCTATGACGGAACTTTAATGGAAAGAAGATACTTAGATTTTTTGCGTGATGACTTGCAATTACTCCTTGATGGTTTACCTTTAGATATACGTAAAAACATTTATTATCAGCAAGACAAGAGGCACCTGCTCATAATGCCCGAATTGTTCAAGAATTTTTGAGAGTAAGATTTGGCGAAAAATTTATTGCAACACATGGACCAGTAGAGTGGCCCCCAAGGTCAACAGATCTAACACCGTAAGATTTTTTTTGTGGGGATACTTGAAAAATGTTGTGTATGCTGATCCTCCAATCAACATCCAAGATTTAAAGAATAAAATTACACACGCATGTTACCTCTTAAACGAAAACCAAATACTGGCAGCAACTACTCGGGAATGTTTACGTCGATTTGAGGCATGCACTTTATACGCCAAAGGGACTTTCGAACAGTTTATTGAATAGTTTATGCTTGTAACTTCTGTAAATTAAATTGTAAATAAAAATATAAAGTAATGTTAAAAAAAAAAAAAAAAAATATAAATTTTGTTTCTTGAAAATACATATTTAAACTATTTTATTTCATAATGTGTAATAATAAAATAAGATAATAATTCATAAATAGTAAATAATTAATTAGCTTAATAATAATAATTTTGATTGTTTCATTGTGTTTAGAAGAAAAAAATAAGTACGCACAGTTAGAAAAAAAAAATTAATTAAATTGAATTTTAAATTCTGCTTAGCACTAGTTTAATCAATTTTGGGTTTAGGACACAAGTTGATACATCAAAATGGCTTGAAAAAAACCGATGAACCCGAATATGATATTCAAATTACGGGTTGCAAATTAAAACATTTAAGTAATATGGCGCATGCGCAAGATACATGAGTTAAAAACATTTTAAGTCATAGAAATGTACGATCCTTTAGTCTAGTTTAATGTCCCGCTAACAGAATTGAAAAATATTTACATGGTAATGAGTGGTAAAGTGGCACCTGTTTTTCGGGACACGCGGTATATATAAATAATATGTATTATAGTTATACAGTTAAGTGCGACTCTTCATAGGAAAGGTCATTATAATGGATTTGTTAAATTTGAATTCAATTATCGGTATCATTGTATACGAAAAACAATTCTGAACGGAGATGATATGTTTGTCTAGAATATAATACAATGTTATTTATAAATATTGTAATAAGTATATTTTATTTTGAAACGAAAAATTTAATAAAATCGAAAATTTAAATTGTCTATAAATAAGTCAAAATATGTCAAAATACTTTGAAAACTTAACCATTTATAGAGAACGTCAATATAAAGATTTGGTGAATATTTCAAGTTATTCAAGATTTTTGGTTTTTGAGTTAGAGCATTTTAAAAAAACCAATATCATTTGTCAGTCAAGAATATTATACATTATATTATATTTTACATGCAATTCTATGTCAATATTCGCTGTTCAAACGCTTATAAAAAAAAATTTGTGCCTATGGATTTTGATAATTTTTGAATGACATAAAGAACTCCTTCTGTGGAATCTTCTATTAAATTTTCAAGTATTTTGTAGGACCCAAATTTTTTTTATCACCGAATATAAAAATAAAATGTAAAAAAATCGAATATTTGAAATGTCTATAACTGGCTTAAAAGTCAATATAATATTTTGAAAAAAATATGACATAAAGGAAATGCCAATCTTAACAGCTGGTAGAAAGTTTAAAAATCTGCGACTTATACTTTTTGAATATTAACAAATATTTAAAATTGTTCTAGAATAAATCTTTATTTTATGCAATTTCGTAAATATTTAAATTTCAAACAGTCATAAAATTTTTTCCTCTAAGTCCGGAAGAAATTTTTTTAAAGATTAGATTATAGATAATCTAGTATTAAAATTTTGACCCTTAAGTATGAACAAAAAAATTTTATGAATTTTTATCTACAAAATAACTTGGGAATTTTCGTGATTTTTACATATTTCGTATAAATTGGAAATTTGAGCACTTATAAAAAAAAATGGTGACTAACGATATTAGATTTTTTTTTATCAGTTAAGGAACAACTTATAAGAAACCTTGTATTAAATTTTCAAGATTTTCTGGCAGGCCAAAAAAATTTTAACGTTATTTTAAAAAAAAAAAAATTAAAAAAATTGAAAATTTCAATTGTCTATAAATAGCTCAATAAAAGTCAAAATACTTTGAAAATTTAAAGGTGTATAGAGAACGCTAATCTTAACATTTGGTGAAAATTTCAAGTATTTACATCGATAAGTTTACGAGTTAGAATTTGATTTGGTCAAAAACTGGTTTTGCGTAAAAACTCCCTTTTTTCCCTTATTTTTTAGGGTTTTTCCCGTCCAATTTTTTACTTTTGACCCCCCAAAGTATCAACTAGATTCACTTTCCTTTCAGAAAAGTAGCTACATAAGCAAATCGAAGCATTCTTACTGCCAAAAAAGGTGTCGTCAGGCACAAAAATAAAAAAAAAAAATAATAAAAAAAAAAACACACATCATTGTAAAACCAATAGATTCCATCACTCCGTTCTGAATCTAAAATTCAGTTTTAAAAATATACATCATATAATTCACATATTTAAAAATTATATAATGTATTTTCATTTTAAAACTGATTTTTTTTTTTAAACTAAAACTACTCTATTAATAGGGAGATTAAAGAAATTGATTTGGTTAATGAATTAATTTAAGAGTATGAACAAAATATGAGAATTGATCTTGTTTAAAAGGGAAATTAAAGGAATTGATTCAGTTAATGAAATAATAATTTGAACAGAATAAAATTGTAATATATTACATAAAATTGAAAGTTTTTGCAAAAAATTCATAAAAATAATGGAAAGGGGTCCATGGTATCCCGCAGGAAAAGAGATTTGGGTGGACACAAAAAAAAAATTCAGTTTTAAAAATATACATTATATAACTTATATATTTAAAAATTATATAATATAATTAATTTTAAAACTGAATTTTATTTTTAACTAAAACTACTCTATTAAAGTGAGATTTAAGTAATTGATTATTTTAATGAATAAAATAAAGAGTTTTATTAAATTTAAGTTAATTTAATTTTTATGTTTTATATAAAATTGAAAGTTTTTTCAAAAAAATCAGAAAAAAGAATGGAAAGGGGTCCATGGTATCCCGCAGGAAAAGATATTTGGGTGGACACGTAAAAATTTATTTTTACTTTTTTTTTTTTTATTTATTAAAGCGTATTTACAATCCATACAATTTGTACAATAAGTAAATTTGATACATGGTAATAGTAAAATGACTTGAGTGTCTTGAGGGGGGGAAACCGTCCAACAACAGTACCTCCTATTTAATTTGATGTGTTCATAATATGGAGACCGTTAGGCAAGAGCGTCTCTTGGCCATTTTCTTTTTAACATCCTCAGAGAATTGTTGGGGATGGTTTTAGAGGACATACGGGAAATTAGAGGGTTTTGGTTCGAGTGCAATTTGGAGTGAAACTTTTTGTAATGACGAGTTGTTATTTCGTTGGCTGTTGGGATTTGGAGATCTTTATGTAATGCGTCGTTGGTCATATACCATGGGGCTCCAGTTATTTGTCTAAGACATATAGACTGGAAAGCCTGTATGGGTCTTATATTGGATTGTTTGGCATGGCCCCAAATTTGGATACCATATGACCAGAGGGGGGTAATAATCGTCTTGTATATTAATATTTTGTTTTTTTAAATTCATTGATGGAGACAATAATGGACGGAGGAGATGTAGACGTGTGTTTGATTGTTTTCTTTTCTGTTTTGTGTGTTGGGCCCAGGTAAGTCTTTTATCTAGATGAACTCCAAGGTATTTGGTTACATTTTGGATAGTAATTGGTGAATTATTGAGCAAAAGTTGTGGACATTCGTTTTTTTTCAGAGAAAAATTTATTTGAACTGATTTGTTTTCATTAATTTTAAATTTCCATTTTTGAGACCAATTGGAGATTAGATTTAAGTGGTATTGTATATCGTGGGTGGCTATGTTTGGGTCTTTATTTGATGTTAGTATAGCGGTATCGTCTGCATATGTCGCTAGAGTAGTATGGTTTGTTTTGGGCATATCTGATGTGTAGATATTATAGAGTATAGGTGATAGGTCACTTCCCTGGGGTACTCCCGCTTTGATTTTATGGTAGATAGAGTAGGAATTGTTAAATTTAACAGTGAAATATCGGTCTTCAAGATAAGATTTTAGGATGAGGAAATACGGAGCAGGTAGAAACGATTTTAATTTGAAAAATAGTCCGTCGTGCCAGACGCGATCAAATGCTTGCGCAATATCAAGGAATACACCGGGACAGTGTTCATTTTTTTCGAATGATGATGATATTTTGTCGGTAATTCTATGTATTTGGTGGATTGTCGAATGATATGATCAAAATCCAAATTGAGTATTTGGGATGATGTTTCTTTCTTTGATAATAGAGGTTATTCTTTTAAGAAGTAATTTTTCGAAAAGTTTCCCTAACGTCGGTAGTAAACTTATCGGGCGGTATGAGGTAACCAAATGCTTTGGTTTTTCTGGCTTAGCAATTAATATTATTGTTGAGAATTTCCATATTGGGGGAATGTATGATAACCTGAGCATTGTGTTGTATACGTGAGTCAAAAGAAGGATGGTTTTATTTGTTAGTTTTTTGAGTATTTTGTTGTTAATTAGGTCATATCCTGGGGATTTGTTATTGTGTAGTTTAGTAATATAATATTTTATTTTTTGTGGTGTGATTGGTTTAGCTGGTAGTGACATAGGTAGTGGACTGTTAAGAAAAGTTTGGACATTTTCTATGTGTGTTGTTATATTGTAATTTGTATCCGAGTGGGGTTGGAAAATTTCTGATAGGTGATTGCCGAATAAATTTGCTTTTTCAGTGTCGGTTATGGCTAGAGTGTTGTTAGGATTTGTTAAGGGGGGGGACTACGTCTTTTCTTTTGGTTTTATTTTTTATTGATTTCCATAAGGAACCATTGACTGGTGTAAGTGATGATAAAAACGAGTGGAATTGATTGGCTTTGAAGGTTTGCAGATCTTTTTTCAGTTTATTTGTTAATTTGTTTAATTCATGTTTGTGCTGCGGGTAGTGGGTTTGGTGCCAAATTTTTCTAGCTTGGCGTTTTTTTTAAATTAATTCTTTTAGATTCTGTGGTAAATAAATATACTGGTGTGGTTTTATTGGTATATTCGTATTTGATGGTGAAGTGGTTGAGTCTGTTATTGCTTTTTGAATAGTTGTAATGAGGAATTGTGAAGCGCTGTCTATGTCATCGCGAGTTTTTAGTCGGATATTTAATGAAATGTATTCGTCTAATTTATTTTGGAATAAATTGAAATTAATTTGCCTAGAGTGAAGAGTGTTGTTTACGTTTTCTGGTTTACCACCTAGGTGGAGTAGAACTGGGGAGTGGTCACTGGACAGTTCTTCAAGATTTTTTATATTATTATTTAAGTGGTTTGGTAGCGAGGTTATGAAAAAATCTAATATGTCTGGGTGACGATTTGTGTGGAATGGCCAGTAGGTTGGGGCACTAGGCGAAATGAAGGATAGGTGATTATTTAAAATTATATTGTAAAAAGTTTGGCCTCTAGGGTTAGTTGATCTACATCCAAATGCGGTATGCTTTGCATTAAAGTCACCGCCAATAATGAATGAATTTTTAAGTGTTCCTAGGAATGTTTGGAGTCGAGGTGGTGTTATTTTTTGACTAGGAGGGCAGTAAACTGATGATATTGTAATGGGGATATAGTTAAGTACTATTTGGATATTTGTAGCTTGTATATAGGTCTTTTCGTATGTCGGTAATGCATAGTGTAATAGCGTAGTGGATATTAAGATCGCGGTACCAGCGTGTGCAGTACCATCGGGATGATCTGTTCGGTGTGTTGTATAGCCTGGTATGTTGAAATGTTTCGTTGGTGTTAGGTGTGTTTCTGTAATGAGGGCAATATTTATTTTTTTGTAGTAGAGTAAGTGTTGTAGTTCATTTTTATTGTGGATTAATCCATTTGCGTTCCAGAGTAATATTGATAAAGGAGGAGTTTGATTATTAACAGTTGACATTTTTCATTAATAATTTGTCGATGACTGTTGTTAGAAGTGAAATAAGTGGATTAATGAGGGATTTGAATTCGTTTAAAAAGGAGGTCAATTGAGTAGTCATGTTTACGTTTTGTTGGTTTTGGTTTTCATTATTTGTATGTGTAGGATTTTTATTTTGTAGGGTGGCCTGAGAGTAGGTTTGGCTGTTATTTGAATTATTTGGGTGTGAGGTACTGTTGAGAGATGGCTTATACAAGGTGGGGTTTTTGCGATTTGTGTTTTCTTCAGTTTTGTCAGTGTTGCTTTTGCTTGGTGATTGTTTTTTTCGAAGTTGCTGCAGGTTTTTAAATACAAGACATCTACGATAATTTGCCGATAACGGTGATCTCCGTTACATAACGCACATTTCGCAGAGAGGTCTCGACTTTTGGAGCATGTGTCAGTTCTGTGGTTTTCACCACAACGGACACATCTCGGATGGTTGTTGCAGTAGGTTCTGGTGTGGCCGTAGTTTTGACAATTTAAGCATTGTGGTGTTAGTTTATTGATACGAGGTGCTTCGATTTTGACTTTGGTGTGGCATATAGTTTGGAGCTCGAATATGTTTTTATTGTGAAGAGCTGGTTCTAGGTCTACAAAAAATAGGGGTAGTTTTATTTTTGAGACTCTATGCAGAGCGTTTGTAACGTTTCTAGCTTGAAATCCTTCTTTTTCGAGTTCTTCTTTTATGTAGTCGGGTGAAGTGGTAGGATGTAAATTTCTAATGACGATACGGTATGGTTTTTTTTTTTTTTAATTGATATGTAAAAAATTCAACTTTTGCATCTTTTAGGTATTTGATTATGGTTCTGTATGCATTTGAAGAGGTAGTGTTTATTTTAATTAATTCGGTAGAGCTTTTGCAGGTAAAATCGTCGGTCGGTTGTATAATATTTTTTATTTTCTCGCAAAATTGTTGATAATTTTGAACTTTTGTTTTAATAAATATTGGTGGAGGTAATTTAGAGACGATTTCGTTTGCTTTATTAGTTTCCATATCCGTGTCATCATTTGGTGATAGGACACTGAATTTATTATGAGAGGAGAATTGCGTGTTAGTCGTGGTTTTAATTGTTTTTGATAACTGACTTTGTTTATCAGAATTTAAACGTTTGTGAGGTTTGGGAGAGACGACCTCAGTCCATACATAATTGAAAATATCATTCATATCAGACTCGTTTATTTGGTTGTTATTCTTTACCTTTTGTAGTACGGTAATTTGGTTGATAATTTTGATTGGGGAGATTTTAGAGTTTAGAGTTCATTTTTAATTAGGTGTCGTTACGTAAGTGATACGCGGTTGGGAAGACGGTTTGTTATACGTTATATGGGTTTGAATAATTAAAATACTTACAGAAAGTTTTGTCTTGGGGTTTAGGACCCAGACAGGCAGCGATTTTTTCTGTTAAAAAAAAAAAAAGCACTTGAATTTCTTGTTTTTTGACGCTTTTCACGACAAAAACGGTTAAGTATTTAGTTACATTTTTAATAAAATGGTAATTATCGAATAAATTAGATGCACACATTTCGAATGCGGGACAACGAACAAAATTTAGTTTTAAAAATAAAAATCATATAATTCACATATTTAAAAACTATATAATGTATTTTCTATTTAAAACTGAATATTTTTTTAAACAAAAACTACTCTATTAAAAGGGAGATTTAAGGAATTGATTATTTTAATGAATAAAATAAAGAGTTTATAAAATTTAAGTTAATTTAATTTTTATATTTTATATAAAATTGATAGATTTATGTAAAAAATTCAGAAAAAAAAATGGAAAGGAGTCTATGGTATTCCGCAGGAAAAGATATTTGGGTGGACACGTAAAAATTTAGTTTCAGTAATAAAAATCATAAAATTCACATATTTAAAAATTATATAATGTATTTTCTAATTAAAACTGAATTTTTTTTTAAACTAAAACTACTCTATTAAAAGGAAGATGAAAGATATTGATTTAGTTAATAATTTATTTAAGGGTATGAACAAATGTATGAGAATTTAATTGTTATGTAATACATAAAATTGAAAGCTTTTGCAAAAAAATCAGAAAAAAAATGGAAAGGGGTCCATGGTATCCCGCAGGAAAAGAGATTTGGGTGGACACAAAAAAAAAATTCAGTTTTAAAAATATACATCATATAATTCACATATTAAAAAATTATACAATGTATTTTCATTTTAAAACTGAATTATTTTTTAAACTAAAACTACTCTATTAAAAGGGAGATAAAAGGAAATGATAATTTTAATGAATCAAATAAAGAGTTTTAATAAATTTAAGTTAATTTATTTTTTATGTTTTATATAAAATTGATAGATTTATGTATAAAATTCAGAAAAAAAAATTGAAAGGGGTCCATGGAATCCCGCAGGAAAAGAGATTTGGGTGGACACAAAAAAAAATTCAGTTTAAAAATATACATCATATAATTCACATATTAAAAAATTATATAATGTATTTTCATTTTAAAACTGAATTATTTTTTAAACTAAAACTACTCTATTAAAAGATATATTAAAGGAATTGATTATATTAATGAATTAATTTAAGAGTATGAACAAAATATAAAGAATTAAAATGTTATGTAATACATAAAATTGAAAATTTTTGGAAAAAATTCATAAAAAAAATGGAAAGGGGTCCATGGTATCCCGCAGGAAAAGTGATTTGGGTGGACACAAAAAAAAAATTCAGTTTTAAAAATATACATCATATAATTTACACACTCCCGCGTCAGCAGTGCGCACGCTCTTCGATGTTTATCTCGGATTACGTTCCACTATACCTCTGTTTTGCATCAGAAAAATTTCACATTTGTTCCATTCAACTCTTCTCCTTCAACACCTTACCAAGGGTCAACCTACACACAACGGAAATAAATACCTCTCTAAATACAGTAATATAATATTCTACTTATTAGTCGTTAAGTATCAAAATATATACATTCTATTACATAACATTTGCATAATTATTATAACTACACAAGCCCACGGGCACCGTCTCGCGCGGTGACCTTTGGACCATAGATAACATACCTACGATATGCCAAAGCAAACCGTATCCCCAATTAAGATTGTGAATAATCAGTGTTGGGAATAGATAACTAATAATTTATCTAGATAAAGATTAAGATGACTATACTAATTCTTATCTAGATACAGATAAAGATAGTTATTCTAAATTTCATCTAGATGAAGATAAAAATAAGTACATTTTTATCGAGATAAATATGAGATAATTTCATGTTTGATTTTGAAAATATTCAGGATACTACAGCCTACAGATATTAGGTAAAAAATTCATAATTAAAAACATTTTAAAATAAATATCATTTTTTAAACTCATTTCAAACATTAATAAACATAAAATATAAAATATTTTTTTTTAAATAAACTTCATAATTCATCTTGTCAGTTATTATATGTGTAATAGGTACAGAAAAATGTAAAAATTAAAATATAAAAACATTTTAAATTTTCAAATTTTATTTTTATTCCATTTAAATAAATTATCTAGATTGGTACTCATAGATAACAAGATTTTTATTTAGATGAAGATAAAGATAACTGAGTATAAATTTATCTAGATAAGATAAAATATAAATAATTTTTATCTAGATAACTTATCTAGATACATTTATCTAGAAATTTCCCAACACTGTGAATAATAAAATTGTCGCCAAACAAACAGTAATAGTAACAATGTAAATAAACGCTCCCTACCGTCATCACCTTCTTCTCCGTTGCAATCACCGCCTATCATAAATCCAAAGAAAACAAAACTTTTCTTCACGCCAAACCGGTTCGTAGCTCTCTCCGCGGACGATAACGATATCGCCGACAAAAATGATATCGAAGTTGACGTTCAAGCAGAGACCCCGAACGAGGGCAACAGAATACCACCAACATCTCACCTAAAATCATTTTACCTCCACCTATATTTATTAAAGGCGTCCACGACTACATTGGACTACCTAACAGAAGTCACCGCTCCTGATAATTTCTCGTGCAAATCGACCACTACTCACCTTAAAATCCAAGCAGATACTTCTAACAGCTATAGGAATATAATCCATTATTTAAAGGAAAGCAACGCACAATACCACACCTATCAGCCACAATCTGATAAACCACTAAGAGTAGTTATCAGGAACCTCCATCCCTCTACACCGGAAGCCGATATTGCGTCAGCGATAGAAGAAATCGGCCACTCTGTCAGAAATGTCATCAATATCAGGCATCAACAAACAAAAACTCCACTACCTCTCTTCTTCGTTGACATAGATCCAAACGGAAGCGACAGCGATATCTTCTCCATAACCTCTCTCCTCCACACGAAAATTAAAATTGAAGAACCCTACAAAAAGCGACAAATACCACAGTGTCAAAACTGCCAAACCTACGGCCACAATCGTACCTATTGCACTTATAACTCCATGTGTGTTAAGTGCGGTGGTAAACATCCTTTCACCACCTGTACAAAATCACCAGACCTTCCAGCAAAATGCGCTCTCTGTGAAGTTGCACACCCAGCAAATTATAAAGGATGTACAATCTACAAGCAACTAACTCGCAAGCATAACAACATCTCAAGCAAGAAGCCTCAACAACCACTGCCATTGAACTCCACCATCAACGTCGAACAACCCCATCAACACTCTACTACTGATTTCTCATCCAAATCACAACCACGTTCGTATGCTAATGTAACAGAGGGTCACCAACCACCCAAACCTAATCCCACTTCTCCTAATAATAACGATGGCGAGCTCCTTAAATTTATCAATGAATTTAAAGCCATCCTAAATCCTTTCATAGCACTTCTCATCACTGTCCTCTCAAATCTCACAAAAATCAATAATGCCAATTAATCCTACATCAAACTCTCTCCTCATCCTAACTTGGAACTCAAACGGACTTGCAAATCACAAAAATGAAATTTTAGCTGTACTTCAAAATAATAGGATCGACATTGCACTCATCTCTAAAACGCACTTTACTAACTCTTTAAACTTTAATTTACCTGGATATCGAACCTTCAAAACAAACCACCCGGACGGCACAGCTCACGCAGGAGCTGCTATTATAGTGAGATCATCGCTGATATTTCACTCTCTTCCCAATTTCCAATCACCACATATTCAAGCCTGTGGCATATCCTTAGCATTAAATTGTACACCTATTAATATCCACGCAGTATACAGCCCTCCTCGTCATACCATAACCCAAGACCAACTTAATCAATTTTTGCCACCCTTGGCCAAAAATTTGTATTAGGGGGTGACATAAATGCAAAATACTCACAGTTGGCTGCCGTGCAAATAATCCTCGTGGTAATACACTCAAAGCTCTGTCTCACACTAAAAACTATAAAATACATGCTCCTCCCTCACCGACCTACTGGCCCTCCTCGCCCAGAAAAAGACCAGACATCCTTGATATTTTAATAACAAAAATACCCAACGGACTATGATACGGTACGCGATGGCAACCAGTACACCGTACAGGTACCGTCGCGACCTAATCTACACTTTGTCAACCACCACCACGGGATACGACAGCGCGATACAGTCAACTCTCCCCACCTTGTCGAAAGACACAGGGCGGGACGGGAAGACAGGTCGGGTTGACGAGTACCGGTCGTCGGATATTTCCGAAAACGATAACGGTCTGTTTTTCCGACACCGTGGAACGACTAACAACCGCCGATCGCCGTAATAATTTATCTTACGCAAAATATTGTCGTTTTTATTTTGTGCGAAAGATTGTTGTTTCTTAGTTTTGTGTCTATGGTAAATAGCCATAATTTGTTCTTTTATATAGTTATTTCGGTGTACGACACACGGTGCCATCACCGCATTACATAATATAAAAAATTACCAACTAACTGTTGAATTTATTTTTCTTCTTGACGTGTGCGCCGGGCTCTACCTCACGCACCGCGTCAACTATACACCACGGTAATCAACTTAGACGACCTCTGTTATGATCACTCATCCGTCCTCTTCACAATTGACTCAACTCCTCTTAACAAACCCGATAAACCTAGTCTTACACAAGGCCAAATGGATTGGGAAAAATTCAAATTGTCCCTTGACAACCAAATCAACCTCAAAGTTAAATTGAAATCAACTGACGATATTGATGTTGCTGTAAACCAGTGGTTCCCAAGCTATTCTATTCTACGCCCCCTTTATATATTTTCAAAAATCTCGCGCCCCCCCCCTTTTTTAAATTGAAAAAAAATTGATCATATTTTTTTGTGTTCTTTAAAAATAAACTTTAAATTATTCGGAATGACTACTTTTTTATTGATGTTAATAATAATAATAATAATGGTAAATAAAAAAATACATAATGAAATTAGATGTTAATAATAATAATAATAATAATAATAATGGTAAATAAAAAAATACATAATGAAATTAATAAATAATGTTAATGCTGACAACACTTTTCCTTGGACAGTTTTTTTATGTTCGGCTCAATATTTGATAATGAACACCTTAAGTCAGATGCGACATCTAAACGATTTCTATGTTTGTTTTTTATAACTGTCATGCTGGAGAACCCAGATTCGCACAAATATGTAGATGAAAATTGTACAAGGACTTTTAAAGCTTCATTTGAAATTTCAGGATAAATAGGTTGGTATTTTACCCAAAATTCTTCCAAAGAGCTACCACTGTTAAAATCAATTTTCGCCCGTGAATCGTTCTTCAGCTCGATTGCCTGTTCTTGAATTATATCTGACAATGTGTCTACGTTAGTACTGAATGGAGAACTTGTTAACATATATTGCCAACTTTTGTTCGAAAAATTTGGAAAATATCGAGTGAATTCATCAGTCAAACTGTCGAGATGTTTAATCACTATATCTTTCAATCCAGTAGGACAAAATGGTTCTTCTTCATCAGAGAGAAGTTCGTTCAGTCGACGGAAAGACGAAAAATTAGGAGTCTCTTTGTTTACTCGGCGTTTCCACAGTTGTATCTTTTCTAGAAATGAGTTGATAGAATCGTTCGCGATTATTACGTTTATATTCCTCCCTTGTAATTTGAGATTTAGGTTATTAATAGTCTCAAAAAAATCTGCTAGATATGCGAAGTAGAATGTGAAATTTTCATCAGTAAAATTTTCCCGAAGATCGTCTTTTCCTAATTGTAAAAGCATTATTTCGACTTCAGACTTTAATTCGTACAAACGCTCAAGCATATTTCCTTTGGATAACCAACGAACCTCGGTATGGAATAATAAAACAGAATGTTGGGCTGATAGCTCAGAACAAAGAATCTTAAAAAGACGTGAATTAAGAGCACTACTTTTGATGGTATTAACAATTTTTATACATACTTCTAGTACATTTTTAATTTCAAATGGCAGCGTTTTTGCAGCTAAGGCTTGGCGGTGTATTACACAATGAGAACCAATTATTGATGGATTTTTATCTTTTGCAAGCTTCACAAAACCCGATCGTGATCCTAGCATAGCAGGGGCACCGTCTGTACATACACCTACAACATTTTTCCAAGAGAGGCCATTCTGATCAAAAAATATATCGATGGCAGACAAAACGTCACTGCCTTTTGAGGTGGAACTTAAGGCCTGGGAAAACATAAGCTCTTCTGCAATAGTCTTTTCATTTATAAAACGGCAGTAAACTAATAGCTGACAACAATTGGCCACATCAGTTGATTCATCACACTGAATTGCAAAGAATACGGAATTTTTTAATTTATGAATCAACTGATTTTGTATGTCCAAAGCTAATTCATCAATGCGTCGTTTGATTGTATTGTCTGAAAGAGATATTTGAGAAACTTTCCTTTTACTTTCTTCACCAAGTACTATTTCAACGGCTTTAAGTATGCTAGGCTTAATTAATGTTTCACCCAATGTATGTGGTTTCTTTTGCTGAGCCACCATAAAGGCGATGTGATATGAAGCTTCAATAATTTTTTCATTATTCTGTTGAAATTCTCCGGTTCTGTCAAGTTTCATTTTATTTAAAGAATTTTTTTTAGCAACAAAAAACTCTTTAGGTTTTTCTTTTAGCATCGGATGAGCTGTGGTTAAATGTCGTTCTAGTCGACTTGGTCGGAGAGCATCGTTACTTAACACAACGTGACAAATAACACACTGTGGCATTTGGATACCATCCTTTTGAATGAACGTGAAACCAAACTTTATATAATCGTCGTTATACAATCTTATTTTCTGTGGAGCCATTATTTTTACGTATGTACACTCGCGACGACTACGTACTACGACACTACGTGCAGTATGCGACTGCAAAACGAAACTAAATCGAGTTTAAACTAATCTAATAGCATTTTCCCTAACATCCTTTTATCGTTCCGATTAATTTACAGATAACGTAGCATAAAACTATTTATAGTCATTATCGGTTATCCATTATTGATACCCGAGAACGGATAAAGAGAACCAGTCTACTAATTTTATTTCTCTACGTTTTAAAATAAAAAAAATGTAATCAATAAAAATTGTCTTTCGTAAAAACTGCTTGCGCCTCCCCAGCAATGTGTACACGCCCCCCAAGGGGGGCGCGCCCCCCAGTTTGGGAACCAGTGCTGTAAACCAACTAACCAAATCTATACAAGATTCAGCCAGGTCCTCCTCCTCACCACTTCTCCCCAAAAACCACGTTAGGAACCTACCCTTACATATTAGGGCCCTAATCTCGGAAAAACGAACAGCCCGCTACATTTGGCAAAGAAATAAATACCCTTCTGATAAACGTAAATTCAATAATCTAACAAATAAACTAAAAAGATTATTGGCCTCAATTAGATCAGAAAACTATACCAGGTATCTCGTTTCTCTATCAACTACCGACAATTCACTGTGGCAAACTACAAGGAAAA
This sequence comes from Sipha maydis, assembly GCA_034509805.1. Lineage (NCBI taxonomy): Eukaryota > Metazoa > Arthropoda > Insecta > Hemiptera > Aphididae > Sipha > Sipha maydis. The sequence continues at coordinate 26,843 of JASXSY010000053.1, read as the reverse complement.
TACTTCGCTCAAAACCTCATGTACCACCTCTGAAAAAAGTTGATGGGTCATGGGCCATCACTGATTTAGAAAAAGCAAATATATTTTCCCACCACCTTTTCTCTACCTTTCAACCGCACGATAATATATGCCCAAATAGGATTGAAATAGTAAACCGTTCTTTAACCTGCGCACTACCTATGACCCTACCACCTAAACATATTCGCCCAAGCGAAGTTGAACATGCTCTACAACAATCCCCTCGTCGCAAAACCCCAGGTTATGACCTAATCACTTCGGAAGTTGCAACACAATTGCCCAAAAAAACATTACTAATGCTTACGCATATATATAACTCCATGTTAAGGCTCTCATATTTCCCAGTCCTATGGAAGTTTTCCGTAATCAATGGAAAGCGGTCCATGGTATCCCGCAGGAAAAGAGATTTGGGTGGACACAAAAAAAAAATTCAGATTTCAAAATATACATCATATAATTCAGAAATTTAAAAATGATATAATGTATTTTCATTTTAAAACTGATTTTTTTTTTAAATTAAAACTACTCTATTAAAAGGGAGATTAAAGGAATTGATTATATTAATGAATAAAATAAAGAGTTTTAATAAATTTAAGTTACTTTATTTTTTTGTTATATATAAAATTCAGAAAAAAAAATGGAAAGGGGTCCATGGTATCCCACAGGAAAAGAGATTTGGGTGGACACAAAAAAAAAATTCAGTTTTAAAAATATACATCATATAATTCACAAATTAAAAAATTAAATAATGTATTTTCATTTTAAAACTGATTTTTTTTTTAAACTAAAACTACTCTATTAAAATGGAGATAAAAGGAATTGATTTGGATAATGAATTAATTTAAGAGTATGAACAAAATATGAGAATTAAATTGTTATGTAATACATAAAATTGAAAGTTTTTGCAAAAAAACCATAAAAAAAATTGAAATGGGTCCATGGTATCCCGCAGGAAAAGATCTTTGGGTGGACACAAAAAAAAATTCAATTTAAAAAATATACATCATATAACTTATATATTTAAAAATTATATAATGTAATTTAATTTAAAAACTGAATTTTTTTTTAAACTAAAACTACTCTATTAAAAGGAATATTAAAGGAATTGATTAAATTTAAGAATTAAACAAAATGTTTTAATAAATTTAAGTATATTTATTTTTTATGTTTTATATAAAATTAATAGATTAATGTATAAAATTCAGAAAAAAAATGGAAAGGGGTCCATGGTATCCCGCAGGAAAAGAGATTTGGGTGGACACAAAAAAAAAATTCAGTTTTAAAAATATACATCATATAATTCACATATTAAAAAATTATATAATGTATTTTCATTTTAAAACTGAATTTTTTTTTAAACTAAAACTACTCTCTTAAAAAGGAGATAAAAGGAATTGATTTAGATAATGAATTAATTTAAGAGTATGAACAAAATATGTTATTTAATACATAAAATTGAAAATTTTTGGAAAAAATTCATAAAAAAAATGGAAAGGGGTCCATGGTATCCCGCAGGAAAAGAGATTTGGGTAGACAAAAAAAAAAAATTCAGTTTTCAAAATATACATCATATAATTCAGAAATTTAAAAATGATATAATGTATTTTCATTTTAAATCTGATTTTTTTTTTTAAACTAAAAGTACTCTATTAAAAAGGAGATTACAGAAATTGATTATATTAATGAATAAAATAAAGAGTTTTAATAAATTTAAGTTAATTTATTTTTTTGTTTTATATAAAATTCAGAAAAAAAAATGGAAAGGGGTCCATGGTATCCCGCAGGAAAAGAGATTTGGGTGGACACAAAAAAAAAATTCAGTATTAAAAATATAAATCATATAATTCACATATTTAAAAATTATATAATGTATTTTCATTTTAAAACTGAATTTTTTTTTAAACTAAAACTACTCTATTAAAAGAGATATTAAAGGAATTGATTATATTTATGAATTAATATAAGAGTATGATCAAAAGATGAGAATTAAAATGTTATATAAAACATAAAATTGAAAATTTTTGGAAAAAATTCATAAAAAAAATGGAAAGGGGTCCATGGTATCCTGCAGGAAAAAAGATTTGGGTAGACACAAAAAAAAAATTCAGTATTAAAAATATAAATCATATAATTCACATATTTAAAAATTATATAATGTATTTTCATTTTAAAACTGAATTTTTTTTTAAACTAAAACTACTCTATTAAAAAAAAAATTAAAGGAATTGATTATATTTATGAATTAAACCAAATTTTTTAATAAATTTAAGTTAATTTATTTTTTTGTTTTATATAAAATTCAGAAAAAAAATGGAAAGGGGTCCATGGTATCCCACAGGAAAAGAGGTTTGGGCGGACACAAAAAAAAATTCAGTTTAAAAATATACATCATATAATTCACATATTTAAATATTATATAATGTATTTTCATTTGAAACTGAATTTTTTTTTTAAACTAAAACTACTCTATTAAATGGGAGATTAAAGGAATTGATTATTATAAAGAATAAATGAAAGAGATTTAATAAATTTAAGTTAATTTATTTTTTTGTTTTATATAAAATTCAGAAAAAAAAATGGAAAGGGGTCCATGGTATCCCGCAGGAAAAGAGATTTGGGTGGACACAAAAAAAAAATTCCGTATTAAAAATATACATCATATAACTTATATATTTAAAAATTATATAATGTAATTTAATTTAAATACTGAATTTTTTTTTAAACTAAAACTACTCTATTAAAAGAGATATTAAAGGAATTGATTATATTTATGAATTAATTTAAGAGTATGATCAAAATATGAGAATTAAAATGTTATATAAAACATAAAATTGAAAATTTTTGGAAAAAATTCATAAAAAAAATGGAAAGGGGTCCATGGTATCCCGCAGGAAAAGAGATTTGGGTGGACACAAAAAAAAAAATTCAGTATTAAAAATATAAATCATATAATTCACATATTTAAAAATTATATAATGTATTTTCATTTTAAATCTGATTTTTTTTTTAAACTAAAACTACTCTATTAAAAGATATATTAAAGGAATTGATTATATTAATGAATAAATTAAAGAGTTTTAATAAATTTAAGTTAATTTATTTTTTTGTTTTATATAAAATTCAGAAAAAAAAATGGAAAGGGGTCCATGGTATCCCGCAGGAAAAGAGATTTGGGTGGACACAAAAAAAAAATTCAGTATTAAAAATATACATCATATAACTTATATATTTAAAAATTATATAATGTAATTTAATTTAAAAACGGAATTTTTTTTTAAACTAAAACTACTCTATTAAATGGGAGATTAAAGGAATTGATTATTTTAATGAATAAAATAAAGAGTATTAATAAATTTAAGTTAATTTATTTTTAATGTTTTATATAAAATTGATAGATTGATGTATAAAATTCAGAAAAAAAAATGGAAAGGGGTCCATGGTATCCCGCAGGAAATGAGGTTTGGTTGGACACAAAAAAAAATTCAGTTTTAAAAATATACATCATATAATTCAGAAATTTAAAAATGATATAATGTAACTTAATTTTAAAACTGAATTTTTTTAATATACTAAAACTACTCTATTAAAAGGGAGATAAAAGGAATTGCTTTAGATAATAAATTAATTTAAGAGTATGATCAAAAGATGAAAATTAAAATGTTATATAAAACATAAAATTGAAAATTTTTGGAAAAAATTCATACAAAAAATGGAAAGGGGTCAATGGTATCCCGCAGGAAAGGAGATTTGGGAGGACACAAAAATAAAATTCAGTTTTAAAAATATACATCATATAATTCAGAAATTTAAAAATGATATAATGTAACTTAATTTTAAAACTGAATTTTTTTAATATACTAAAACTACTCTATTAAAAGGGAGATAAAAGGAATTGATTTAGATAATGAATTTATTTAAGAGTATGATCAAAATATGAGAATTAAATTGTTATGTAATACATAAAATTGAAATTTTTGCAAAAAAATCATAAAAAAAAATGGAAAAGGGTCCATTGTATCCCGCAGGAAATGATATTTAGGTGGACACAAAAAAAAATTCAGTTTAAAAAATATGCATCATATAACTTATATTTTTAAAAATATATAATGTAATTTAATTTAAAAACTGAATTTTTTTTTAAACTAAAACTACTCTATTAAAAGGGATATTAAAGGAATTGATTAAATTTAAGAATTAAACAAAATGTTTTAATAAATTTAAGTATATTTATTTTTTATGTTTTATATAAAATTGATAGATTAATGTATAAAATTCAGAAAAAAAATGGAAAGGGGTCCATGGTATCCCGCAGGAAAAGAGATTTGGGTAGACTCAAAAAAAAAAATTCAATTTCAAAATATACATCATATAATTCAGAAATTTAAAAATGATTTAATGTATTTTCATTTTAAATCTGATTTTTTTTTTAACTTAAAGTACTCTATTAAAAGGGAGATTAAAGAAATTGATTATATTAATGAATAAAATAAAGAGTTTTAATAAATTTAAGTTAATTTATTTTTTTGTTTTATATAAAATTCAGAAAAAAAAATGGAAAGGGGTCCATGGTATCCCGCAGGAAATGAGGTTTGGTTGGACACAAAAAAAAATTCAGTTTAAAAATATACATCATATAATTCACATATTTAAATATTATATAATGTATTTTCATTTGAAACTGAATTTTTTTTTTAAACTAAAACTACTCTATTAAATGGGAGATTAAAGGAATTGATTATTTTAATGAATAAAATAAAGAGTATTAATAAATTTAAGTTAATTTATTTTTATTTTTTATATAAAATTGATAGATTGATGTATAAAATTCAGAAAAAAAAATGGAAAGGGGTCCATTGTATCCCGCAGGAAAAGAGATTTGGGTGGACACAAAAAAAAAAATTCAGTTTTCAAAATATACATCATATAATTCAGAAATTTAAAAATGATATAATGTAACTTAATTTTAAAACTGAATTTTTTTAATATACTAAAACTACTCTATTAAAAGGGAGATAAAAGGAATTGCTTTAGATAATAAATTAATTTAAGAGTATGATCAAAAGATGAAAATTAAAATGTTATATAAAACATAAAATTGAAAATTTTTGGAAAAAATTCATACAAAAAATGGAAAGGGGTCCATGGTATCCCGCAGGAAAAGAGATTTGGGTGGACACAAAAAAAAAATTCAGTATTAAAAATATAAATCATATAATTCACATATTTAAAAATTATATAATGTATTTTCATTTTAAAAATGAATTTTTTTTTGAACTAAAACTATTCTATTAAAAGAGATATTAAAGGAATTGATTATATTTATGAATTAAACCAAATTTTTTAATAAATTTAAGTTAATTTATTTTTTTGTTTTATATAAAATTCAGAAAAAAAAATGGAAAGGGGTCCATGGTATCCCGCAGGAAAGGAGAGTTGGGTGGACACAAAAAAAAAATTCAGTTTTCAAAATATACATCATATAATTCAGAAATTTTAAAATGAGATAATGTAACTTAATTTTAAAACTGAATTTTTTTAATAAACTAAAACTACTCTATTAAAAGGGAGATAAAAGGAATTGATTATATTTATGAATTAAACCAAATTTTTTAATAAATTTAAGTTAATTTATTTTTTTGTTTTATATAAAATTCAGAAAAAAAAATGGAAAGGGGTCCATGGTATCCCGCAGGAAAAGAGATTTGGGTGGACACAAAAAAAAAATTCAGTATTAAAAATATAAATTATATAATTCACATATTTAAAAATTATATAATGTATTTTTATTTTAAAACTGAATTTTTTTTTAAACTAAAACTACTCTATTAAAAGGGAGATTAAAGAAATTGATTATATTAATGAATAAAATAAAGAGTTTTAATAAATTTAAGTTAATTTATTTTTTATGTTTTTTATAAAATTGATAGATTTATGAATAAAATTCAGAAAAAATAATGGAAAGGGGTCCATGGTATCCCGCAGGATATGAGATTTGGGTGGACACAAAAAAAAATTCAGTTTTAAAAATATACATTATTTATTTTATAAATTTTAATTATATAGTGTATTTTCATTTTAAAACTGAATTTTTTTTAAACTTAAACTACTCTATTAAAAGGCAGATTAAAGGAATTGATTATTTTAATGAATAAAATAAAGAGTTTTAATAAATTTAAGTTAATTTATTTTTTATGTTTTTTATAAAATTGATAGATTTATGAATAAAATTCAGAAAAAATAATGGAAAGGGGTCCATGGTATCCCGCAGGATATGAGATTTGGGTGGACACAAAAATAAAATTCAGTTTTAAAAATATAAATCATATAATTCACATATTTAAAAATGAGATAATGTAACTTAATTTTAAAACTGAATTTTTTTAATAAACTAAAACTACTCTATTAAAAGGGAGATAAAAGGAATTGATTATATTTATGAATTAAACCAAATTTTTTAATAAATTTAAGTTAATTTATTTTTTTGTTTTATATAAAATTCAGAAAAAAAAATTGAAAGGGGTCCATGGTATCCCGCAGGAAAGGAGAGTTGGGTGGACACAAAAAAAAAATTCAGTTTTCAAAATATACATCATATAATTCAGAAATTTTAAAATGAGATAATGTAACTTAATTTTAAAACTGAATTTTTTTAATAAACTAAAACTACTCTATTAAATGGGAGATAAAAGGAATTGATTATATTTATGAATTAAACCAAATTTTTTAATAAATTTAAGTTAATTTATTTTTTTGTTTTATATAAAATTCAGAAAAAAAAATGGAAAGGGGTCCATGGTATCCCGCAGGAAAAGAGATTTGGGTGGACACAAAAAAAAAATTCAGTATTAAAAATATAAATCATATAATTCACATATTTAAAAATTATATAATGTATTTTCATTTTAAAACTGAATTTTTTTTTAAACTAAAACTACTCTATTAAAAGGGAGATTAAAGAAATTGATTATATTAATGAATAAAATAAAGAGTTTTAATAAATTTAAGTTAATTTATTTTTTTGTTTTATATAAAATTGATAGATTTATGAATAAAATTCAGAAAAAATGATGGAAAGGGGTCCATGGTATCCCGCAGGATATGAGATTTAAATGGACGCATAAAAAAAATTCAGTTTTAAAAATATACATCATATAATTCACATATTAAAAAATTATGTAATGTATTTTCATTTTAAAACTGAATTTTTTTTTAACTAAAACTACTCTATTAAAAGGGAGATAAAAGGAATTGATTTAGATAATGAATTAATTTAAGAGAATGATAAAATATCAGAATTAAATTGTTATGTAATACATAAAATTGAAAGTTTTTGCAAAAAAAATCATAAAAAAAATGGAAAGGGGTCCATGGTATCCCGCAGGAAAAGAGATTTGGGTGGACACAAAAAAAAATTCAGTTTTAAAAATATACATTTTTTATTTTATAAATTTTAAGTACATAGTGTATTTTCATTTTAAAACTGAATTTTTTTTAAACTTAAACTACTCTATTAAAAGGGAAATAAAAGGAATTGATTATATTAATGAATAAAATAAAGAGTTTTAATAAATTTAATTTAATTTATTTTTTTGTTTTATATAAAATTCAGAAAAAAAAATGGAAAGGGGTTCATGGTATCCCGCAGGAAAAGAGATTTGGGTGGACACAAAAAAAAAATTCAGTATTAAAAATATAAATCATATAATTCACATATTTAAAAATTATATAATGTATTTTCATTTTAAAACTGAATTTTTTTTTGAACTAAAACTATTCTTTTAAAAGAGATATTAAAGGAATTGATTATATTTATGAATTAAACCAAATTTTTTAATAAATTTAAGTTAATTTATGTTTTTGTTTTATATAAAATTCAGAAAAAAAAATGGAAAGGGGTCCATGGTATCCCGCAGGAAAAGAGATTTGGGTGGACACAAAAAAAAATTCAGTTTTAAAAATATACATTATTTATTTTATAAATTTTAATTATATAGTGTATTTTCATTTTAAAACTGAATTTTTTTTAAACTAAAACTACTCTATTAAAAGGCAGATTAAAGGAATTGATTATTTTAATGAATAAAATAAAGAGTTTTAATAAATTTAATTTAATTTATTTTTTTGTTTTATATAAAATTCAGAAAAAAAAATGGAAAGGGGTCCATGGTATCCCGCAGGATATGAGATTTGGGTGGACACAAAAATAAAATTCAGTTTTAAAAATATAAATCATATAATTCACATATTTAAAAATGAGATAATGTAACTTAATTTTAAAACTGAATTTTTTTAATAAACTAAAACTACTCTATTAAAAGGGAGATAAAAGGAATTGATTATATTAATGAATAAAATAAAGAGTTTTAATAAATTTAATTTAATTTATTTTTTTGTTTTATATAAAATTCAGAAAAAAAAATGGAAAGGGGTCCATGGTATCCCGCAGGAAAAGAGATTTGGGTGGACACAAAAAAAAAATTCAGTATTAAAAATATAAATCATATAATTCACATATTTAAAAATTATATAATGTATTTTCATTTTAAAACTGAATTTTTTTTTGAACTAAAACTATTCTATTAAAAGAGATATTAAAGGAATTGATTATATTTATGAATTAAACCAAATTTTTTAATAAATTTAAGTTAATTTATTTTTTTGTTTTATATAAAATTCAGAAAAAAAAATGGAAAGGGGTCCATGGTATCCCGCAGGAAAAGAGATTTGGGTGGACACAAAAAAAAAATTCAGTATTAAAAATATAAATCATATAATTCACATATTTAAAAATTATATAATGTATTTTCATTTTAAAACTGAATTTTTTTTTAAACTAAAACTACTCTATTAAAAGGGAGATTAAAGAAATTGATTATATTAATGAATAAAATAAAGAGTTTTAATAAATTTAAGTTAATTTATTTTTTTGTTTTATATAAAATTCAGAAAAAAAAATGGAAAGGGGTCCATGGTATCCCGCAGGAAAAGAGATTTGGGTGGACACAAAAAAAAAATTCAGTATTAAAAATATAAATCATATAATTCACATATTTAAAAATTATATAATGTATTTTCATTTTAAAACTGAATTTTTTTTTAAACTAAAACTACTCTATTAAAAGGGAGATTAAAGAAATTGATTATATTAATGAATAAAATAAAGAGTTTTAATAAATTTAAGTTAATTTATTTTTTTGTTTTATATAAAATTGATAGATTTATGAATAAAATTCAGAAAAAATGATGGAAAGGGGTCCATGGTATCCCGCAGGATATGAGATTTGGGTGGACGCATAAAAAAAATTCAGTTTTAAAAATATACATCATATAATTCACATATTAAAAAATTATGTAATGTATTTTCATTTTAAAACTGAATTTTTTTTTAACTAAAACTACTCTATTAAAAGGGAGATAAAAGGAATTGATTTAGATAATGAATTAATTTAAGAGTATGATAAAATATCAGAATTAAATTGTTATGTAATACATAAAATTGAAAGTTTTTGCAAAAAAAATCATAAAAAAAATGGAAAGGGGTCCATGGTATCCCGCAGGAAAAGAGATTTGGGTGGACACAAAAAAAAATTCAGTTTTAAAAATATACATTTTTTATTTTATAAATTTTAAGTACATAGTGTATTTTCATTTTAAAACTGAATTTTTTTTTGAACTAAAACTATTCTATTAAAAGAGATATTAAAGGAATTGATTATATTTATGAATTAAACCAAATTTTTTAATAAATTTAAGTTAATTTATGTTTTTGTTTTATATAAAATTCAGAAAAAAAAATGGAAAGGGGTCCATGGTATCCCGCAGGAAAAGAGATTTGGGTGGACACAAAAAAAAATTCAGTTTTAAAAATATACATTATTTATTTTATAAATTTTAATTATATAGTGTATTTTCATTTTAAAACTGAATTTTTTTTAAACTAAAACTACTCTATTAAAAGGCAGATTAAAGGAATTGATTATTTTAATGAATAAAATAAAGAGTTTTAATAAATTTAATTTAATTTATTTTTTTGTTTTATATAAAATTCAGAAAAAAAAATGGAAAGGGGTCCATGGTATCCCGCAGGAAAAGAGATTTGGGTGGACACAAAAAAAAAATTCAGTATTAAAAATATAAATCATATAATTCACATATTTAGAAATGAGATAATGTAACTTAATTTTAAAACAGAATTTTTTTAATAAACTAAAACTACTCTATTAAAAGGGAGATAAAAGGAATTGATTATATTTATGAATTAAACCAAATTTTTTAATAAATTTAAGTTAATTTATTTTTTTGTTTTATATAAAATTCAGAAAAAAAAATGGAAAGGGGTCCATGGAATCCCGCAGGAAAGGAGATTTGGGTGGACACAAAAAAAAAATTCAGTTTTCAAAATATACATCATATAATTCAGAAATTTTAAAATGAGATAATGTAACTTAATTTTAAAACTGAATTTTTTTAATAAACTAAAACTACTCTATTAAAAGGGAGATTAAAGAAATTGATTATATAATGAATAAAATAAAGAGTTTTAATAAATTTAAGTTAATTTGTTTTTTTGTTTTATATAAAATTGATAGATTTATGAATAAAATTCAGAAAAAATGATGGAAAGGGGTCCATGGTATCCCGCAGGATATGAGATTTGGGTGGACGCATAAAAAAAATTCAGTTTTAAAAATATACATCATATAATTCACATATTAAAAAATTATGTAATGTATTTTCATTTCAAAACTGAATTTTTTTTTAACTAAAACTACTCTATTAAAAGGGAGATAAAAGGAATTGATTTAGATAATGAATTAATTTAAGAGTATGATAAAATATGAGAATTAAATTGTTATGTAATACATAAAATTGAAAGTTTTTGCAAAAAAAATCATAAAAAAAATGGAAAGGGGTCCATGGTATCCCGCAGGAAAAGAGATTTGGGTGGACACAAAAAAAAATTCAGTTTTAAAAATATACATTATTTATTTTATAAATTTTAATTATATAGTGTATTTTCATTTTAAAACTGAATTTTTTTTAAACTTAAACTACTCTATTAAAAGGCAGATTAAAGGAATTGATTATTTTAATGAATAAAATAAAGAGTTTTAATAAATTTAAGTTAATTTATTTTTTATGTTTTTTATAAAATTGATAGATTTATGAATAAAATTCAGAAAAAATAATGGAAAGGGGTCCATGGTATCCCGCAGGATATGAGATTTGGGTGGACACAAAAATAAAATTCAGTTTTAAAAATATAAATCATATAATTCACATATTTAAAAATGAGATAATGTAACTTAATTTTAAAACTGAATTTTTTTAATAAACTAAAACTACTCTATTAAAAGGGAGATAAAAGGAATTGATTATATTTTTGAATTAAACCAAATTTCTTAATAAATTTAAGTTAATTTATTTTTTTGTTTTATATAAAATTCAGAAAAAAAAATGGAAAGGGGTCCATGGTATCCCGCAGGAAAGGAGAGTTTGGTGGACACAAAAAAAAAATTCAGTTTTCAAAATATACATCATATAATTCAGAAATTTTAAAATGAGATAATGTAACTTAATTTTAAAACTGAATTTTTTTAATAAACTAAAACTACTCTATTAAAAGGGAGATAAAAGGAATTGATTATATTTATGAATTAAACCAAATTTTTTAATAAATTTAAGTTAATTTATTTTTTTGTTTTATATAAAATTCAGAAAAAAAAATGGAAAGGGGTCCATGGTATCCCGCAGGAAAAGAGATTTGGGTGGACACAAAAAAAAAATTCAGTATTAAAAATATAAATCATATAATTCACATATTTAAAAATTATATAATGTATTTTCATTTTAAAACTGAATTTTTTTTTAAACTAAAACTACTCTATTAAAAGGGAGATTAAAGAAATTGATTATATTAATGAATAAAATAAAGAGTTTTAATAAATTTAAGTTAATTTATTTTTTTGTTTTATATAAAATTGATTGATTTATGAATAAAATTCAGAAAAAATGATGGAAAGGGGTCCATGGTATCCCGCAGGATATGAGATTTGGGTGGACGCATAAAAAAAATTCAGTTTTAAAAATATACATCATATAATTCACATATTAAAAAATTATGTAATGTATTTTCATTTTAAAACTGAATTTTTTTTTAACTAAAACTACTCTATTAAAAGGGAGATAAAAGGAATTGATTTAGATAATGAATTAATTTAAGAGTATGATAAAATATCAGAATTAAATTGTTATGTAATACATAAAATTGAAAGTTTTTGCAAAAAAAATCATAAAAAAAATGGAAAGGGGTCCATGGTATCCCGCAGGAAAAGAGATTTGGGTGGACACAAAAAAAAATTCAGTTTTAAAAATATACATTATTTATTTTATAAATTTTAATTATATAGTGTATTTTCATTTTAAAAATGAATTTTTTTAATAAACTAAAACTACTCTATTAAAAGGGAGATAAAAGGAATTGATTATATTAATGAATAAAATAAAGAGTTTTAATAAATTTAATTTAATTTATTTTTTTGTTTTATATAAAATTCAGAAAAAAAAATGGAAAGGGGTCCATGGTATCCCGCAGGAAAAGAGATTTGGGTGGACACAAAAAAAAAATTCAGTATTAAAAATATAAATCATATAATTCACATATTTAAAAATTACATAATGTATTTTCATTTTAAAACTGAATTTTTTTTTGAACTAAAACTATTCTATTAAAAGAGATATTAAAGGAATTGATTATATTTATGAATTAAACCAAATTTTTTAATAAATTTAAGTTAATTTATGTTTTTGTTTTATATAAAATTCAGAAAAAAAAATGAAAAGGGGTCCATGGTATCCCGCAGGAAAAGAGATTTGGGTGGACACAAAAAAAAAATTCAGTATTAAAAATATAAATCATATAATTCACATATTTAAAAATTATATAATGTATTTTCATTTTAAAACTGAATTTTTTTTTAAACTAAAACTACTCTATTAAAAGGGAGATTAAAGAAATTGATTATATTAATGAATAAAATAATGAGTTTTAATAAATTTAAGTTAATTTATTTTTTTGTTTTATATAAAATTGATAGATTTATGAATAAAATTCAGAAAAAATGATGGAAAGGGGTCCATGGTATCCCGCAGGATATGAGATTTGGGTGGACGCATAAAAAAAATTCAGTTTTAAAAATATACATCATATAATTCACATATTAAAAAATTATGTAATGTATTTTCATTTTAAAACTGAATTTTTTTTTAACTAAAACTACTCTATTAAAAGGGAGATAAAAGGAATTGATTTAGATAATGAATTAATTTAAGAGTATGATAAAATATCAGAATTAAATTGTTATGTAATACATAAAATTGAAAGTTTTTGCAAAAAAAATCATAAAAAAAATGGAAAGGGGTCCATGGTATCCCGCAGGAAAAGAGATTTGGGTGGACACAAAAAAAAATTCAGTTTTAAAAATATACATTATTTATTTTATAAATTTTAATTATATAGTGTATTTTCATTTTAAAACTGAATTTTTTTAATAAACTAAAACTACTCTATTAAAAGGGAGATAAAAGGAATTGATTATATTAATGAATAAAATAAAGAGTTTTAATAAATTTAATTTAATTTATTTTTTTGTTTTATATAAAATTCAGAAAAAAAAATGGAAAGGGGTCCATGGTATCCCGCAGGAAAAGAGATTTGGGTGGACACAAAAAAAAAATTCAGTATTAAAAATATAAATCATATAATTCACATATTTAAAAATTATATAATGTATTTTCATTTTAAAACTGAATTTTTTTTTGAACTAAAACTATTCTATTAAAAGAGATATTAAAGGAATTGATTATATTTATGAATTAAACCAAATTTTTTAATAAATTTAAGTTAATTTATGTTTTTGTTTTATATAAAATTCAGAAAAAAAAATGGAAAGGGGTCCATGGTATCCCGCAGGAAAAGAGATTTGGGTGGACACAAAAAAAAAATTCAGTATTAAAAATATAAATCATATAATTCACATATTAAAAAATTATGTAATGTATTTTCATTTTAAAACTGAATTTTTTTTTAACTAAAACTACTCTATTAAAAGGGAGATAAAAGGAATTGATTTAGATAATGAATTAATTTAAGAGTATGATAAAATATCAGAATTAAATTGTTATGTAATACATAAAATTGAAAGTTTTTGCAAAAAAAATCATAAAAAAAATGGAAAGGGGTCCATGGTATCCCGCAGGAAAAGAGATTTGGGTGGACACAAAAAAAAATTCAGTTTTAAAAATATACATTATTTATTTTATAAATTTTAATTATATAGTGTATTTTCATTTTTAAACTGAATTTTTTTTAAACTTAAACTACTCTATTAAAAGGCAGATTAAAGGAATTGATTATTTTAATGAATAAAATAAAGAGTTTTAATAAATTTAAGTTAATTTACTTTTTATGTTTTTTATAAAATTGATAGATTTATGAATAAAATTCAGAAAAAATAATGGAAAGGGGTCCATGGTATCCCGCAGGATATGAGATTTGGGTGGACACAAAAATAAAATTCAGTTTTAAAAATATAAATCATATAATTCACATATTTAAAAATGAGATAATGTAACTTAATTTTAAAACTGAATTTTTTTAATAAACTAAAACTACTCTATTAAAAGGGAGATAAAAGGAATTGATTATATTTATGAATTAAACCAAATTTTTTAATAAATTTAAGTTAATTTATTTTTTTGTTTTATATAAAATTCAGAAAAAAAAATGGAAAGGGGTCCATGGTATCCCGCAGGAAAAGAGATTTGGGTGGACACAAAAAAAAATTCAGTTTTAAAAATATACATTTTTTATTTTATAAATTTTAAGTACATAGTGTATTTTCATTTTAAAACTGAATTTTTTTTAAACTTAAACTACTCTATTAAAAGGGAAATAAAAGGAATTGATTATATTAATGAATAAAATAAAGAGTTTTAATAAATTTAATTTAATTTATTTTTTTGTTTTATATAAAATTCAGAAAAAAAAATAGAAAGGGGTCCATGGTATCCCGCAGGAAAGGAGATTTGGGTGGACACAAAAAAAAAATTCAGTATTAAAAATATAAATCATATAATTCACATATTTAAAAATTATATAATGTATTTTCATTTTAAAACTGAATTTTTTTTTAAACTAAAACTACTCTATTAAAAGGGAGATTAAAGAAATTGATTATATTAATGAATAAAATAAAGAGTTTTAATAAATTTAAGTTAATTTATTTTTTTGTTTTATATAAAATTGATAGATTTATGAATAAAATTCAGAAAAAATGATGGAAAGGGGTCCATGGTATCCCGCAGGATATGAGATTTGGGTGGACGCATAAAAAAAATTCAGTTTTAAAAATATACATCATATAATTCACATATTAAAAAATTATGTAATGTATTTTCATTTTAAAACTGAATTTTTTTTTAACTAAAACTACTCTATTAAAAGGGAGATAAAAGGAATTGATTTAGATAATGAATTAATTTAAGAGTATGATAAAATATCAGAATTAAATTGTTATGTAATACATAAAATTGAAAGTTTTTGCAAAAAAAATCATAAAAAAAATGGAAAGGGGTCCATGGTATCCCGCAGGAAAAGAGATTTGGGTGGACACAAAAAAAAATTCAGTTTTAAAAATATACATTATTTATTTTATAAATTTTAATTATATAGTGTATTTTCATTTTTAAACTGAATTTTTTTTAAACTTAAACTACTCTATTAAAAGGCAGATTAAAGGAATTGATTATTTTAATGAATAAAATAAAGAGTTTTAATAAATTTAAGTTAATTTACTTTTTATGTTTTTTATAAAATTGATAGATTTATGAATAAAATTCAGAAAAAATAATGGAAAGGGGTCCATGGTATCCCGCAGGATATGAGATTTGGGTGGACACAAAAATAAAATTCAGTTTTAAAAATATAAATCATATAATTCACATATTTAAAAATGAGATAATGTAACTTAATTTTAAAACTGAATTTTTTTAATAAACTAAAACTACTCTATTAAAAGGGAGATAAAAGGAATTGATTATATTTATGAATTAAACCAAATTTTTTAATAAATTTAAGTTAATTTATTTTTTTGTTTTATATAAAATTCAGAAAAAAAAATGGAAAGGGGTCCATGGTATCCCGCAGGAAAAGAGATTTGGGTGGACACAAAAAAAAATTCAGTTTTAAAAATATACATTTTTTATTTTATAAATTTTAAGTACATAGTGTATTTTCATTTTAAAACTGAATTTTTTTTAAACTTAAACTACTCTATTAAAAGGGAAATAAAAGGAATTGATTATATTAATGAATAAAATAAAGAGTTTTAATAAATTTAATTTAATTTATTTTTTTGTTTTATATAAAATTCAGAAAAAAAAATGGAAAGGGGTCCATGGTATCCCGCAGGAAAGGAGATTTGGGTGGACACAAAAAAAAAATTCAGTATTAAAAATATAAATCATATAATTCACATATTTAAAAATTATATAATGTATTTTCATTTTAAAACTGAATTTTTTTTTAAACTAAAACTACTCTATTAAAAGGGAGATTAAAGAAATTGATTATATTAATGAATAAAATAAAGAGTTTTAATAAATTTAAGTTAATTTATTTTTTTGTTTTATATAAAATTGATAGATTTATGAATAAAATTCAGAAAAAATGATGGAAAGGGGTCCATGGTATCCCGCAGGATATGAGATTTGGGTGGACGCATAAAAAAAATTCAGTTTTAAAAATATACATCATATAATTCACATATTAAAAAATTATGTAATGTATTTTCATTTTAAAACTGAATTTTTTTTTAACTAAAACTACTCTATTAAAAGGGAGATAAAAGGAATTGATTTAGATAATGAATTAATTTAAGAGTATGATAAAATATCAGAATTAAATTGTTATGTAATACATAAAATTGAAAGTTTTTGCAAAAAAAATCATAAAAAAAATGGAAAGGGGTCCATGGTATCCCGCAGGAAAAGAGATTTGGGTGGACACAAAAAAAAATTCAGTTTTAAAAATATACATTATTTATTTTATAAATTTTAATTATATAGTGTATTTTCATTTTTAAACTGAATTTTTTTTAAACTTAAACTACTCTATTAAAAGGCAGATTAAAGGAATTGATTATTTTAATGAATAAAATAAAGAGTTTTAATAAATTTAAGTTAATTTACTTTTTATGTTTTTTATAAAATTGATAGATTTATGAATAAAATTCAGAAAAAATAATGGAAAGGGGTCCATGGTATCCGCAGGATATGAGATTTGGGTGGACACAAAAATAAAATTCAGTTTTAAAAATATAAATCATATAATTCACATATTTAAAAATGAGATAATGTAACTTAATTTTAAAACTGAATTTTTTTAATAAACTAAAACTACTCTATTAAAAGGGAGATAAAAGGAATTGATTATATTTATGAATTAAACCAAATTTTTTAATAAATTTAAGTTAATTTATTTTTTTGTTTTATATAAAATTCAGAAAAAAAAATGGAAAGGGGTCCATGGTATCCCGCAGGAAAAGAGATTTGGGTGGACACAAAAAAAAATTCAGTTTTAAAAATATACATTTTTTATTTTATAAATTTTAAGTACATAGTGTATTTTCATTTTAAAACTGAATTTTTTTTAAACTTAAACTACTCTATTAAAAGGGAAATAAAAGGAATTGATTATATTAATGAATAAAATAAAGAGTTTTAATAAATTTAATTTAATTTATTTTTTTGTTTTATATAAAATTCAGAAAAAAAAATGGAAAGGGGTCCATGGTATCCCGCAGGAAAGGAGATTTGGGTGGACACAAAAAAAAAATTCAGTATTAAAAATATAAATCATATAATTCACATATTTAAAATATTATAATGTATTTTCATTTTAAAACTGAATTTTTTTTTAAACTAAAACTACTCTATTAAAAGGGAGATTAAAGAAATTGATTATATTAATGAATAAAATAAAGAGTTTTAATAAATTTAAGTTAATTTATTTTTTTGTTTTATAAAATTGATAGATTTATGAATAAAATTCAGAAAAAATGATGGAAAGGGGTCCATGGTATCCCGCAGATATGAGATTTGGGTGGACGCATAAAAAAATTCAGTTTTAAAATATACATCATATAATTCACATATTAAAAATTATGTAATGTATTTTCATTTTAAAACTGAATTTTTTTTTTAACTAAAACTACTCTATTAAAAGGGAGATAAAAGGAATTGATTTAGATAATGAATTAATTTAAGAGTATGATAAAATATCAGAATTAATTGTTATGTAATACATAAAATTGAAAGTTTTTGCAAAAAAATATCATAAAAAAAATGGAAAGGGGTCCATGGTATCCGCAGGAAAAGAGATTTGGGTGGACACAAAAAAAAATTCAGTTTTAAAAATATACATTATTATTTTATAAATTTTAATATTTTATTAGTGTATTTTCATTTTTAAACTGAATTTTTTTTAAACTTAAACTACTCTATTAAAAGGCAGATTAAAGGAATTGATTATTTTAAATGAATAAATAAAGAGTTTTAATAAATTTAAGTTAATTTACTTTTTATGTTTTTATAAAATTGATAGATTTATGAATAAAATTCAGAAAAAATAATGGAAAGGGGTCCATGGTATCCCGCACCCGCAGGATATGAGATTTGGGTGGACACAAAAATAAAATTCAGTTTTAAAAATATAAATCATATAATTCACATATTTAAAAATGAGATAATGTAACTTAATTTTAAAACTGAATTTTTTTAATAAACTAAAACTACTCTATTAAAAGGGAGATAAAAGGAATTGATTATATTTATGAATTAAACCAAATTTTTTAATAAATTTAAGTTAATTTATTTTTTTGTTTTATATAAAATTCAGAAAAAAAAATGGAAAGGGGTCCATGGTATCCCGCAGGAAAAGAGATTTGGGTGGACACAAAAAAAAATTCAGTTTTAAAAATATACATTTTTTATTTTATAAATTTTAAGTACATAGTGTATTTTCATTTTAAAACTGAATTTTTTTTAAACTTAAACTACTCTATTAAAAGGGAAATAAAAGGAATTGATTATATTAATGAATAAAATAAAGAGTTTTAATAAATTTAATTTAATTTATTTTTTTGTTTTATATAAAATTCAGAAAAAAAAATGGAAAGGGGTCCATGGTATCCCGCAGGAAAGGAGATTTGGGTGGACACAAAAAAAAAATTCAGTATTAAAAATATAAATCATATAATTCACATATTTAAAAATTATATAATGAATTTTCATTTTAAAACTGAATTTTTTTTAAACTAAAACTACTCTATTAAAAGGGAGATTAAAGAAATTGATTATATTAATGAATAAAATAAAGAGTTTTAATAAATTTAAGTTAATTTATTTTTTTGTTTTATATAAAATTGATAGATTTATGAATAAAATTCAGAAAAAATGATGGAAAGGGGTCCATGGTATCCCGCAGGATATGAGATTTGGGTGGACGCATAAAAAAAATTCAGTTTTAAAAATATACATCATATAATTCACATATTAAAAAATTATGTAATGTATTTTCATTTTAAAACTGAATTTTTTTTTAACTAAAACTACTCTATTAAAAGGGAGATAAAAGGAATTGATTTAGATAATGAATTAATTTAAGAGTATGATAAAATATCAGAATTAAATTGTTATGTAATACATAAAATTGAAAGTTTTTGCAAAAAAAATCATAAAAAAAATGGAAAGGGGTCCATGGTATCCCGCAGGAAAAGAGATTTGGGTGGACACAAAAAAAAATTCAGTTTTAAAAATATACATTATTTATTTTATAAATTTTAATTATATAGTGTATTTTCATTTTAAAACTGAATTTTTTTAATAAACTAAAACTACTCTATTAAAAGGGAGATAAAAGGAATTGATTATATTAATGAATAAAATAAAGAGTTTTAATAAATTTAATTTAATTTATTTTTTTGTTTTATATAAAATTCAGAAAAAAAAATGGAAAGGGGTCCATGGTATCCCGCAGGAAAAGAGATTTGGGTGGACACAAAAAAAAAATTCAGTATTAAAAATATAAATCATATAATTCACATATTTAAAAATTATATAATGTATTTTCATTTTAAAACTGAATTTTTTTTTGAACTAAAACTATTCTATTAAAAGAGATATTAAAGGAATTGATTATATTTATGAATTAAACCAAATTTTTTAATAAATTTAAGTTAATTTATGTTTTTGTTTTATATAAAATTCAGAAAAAAAAATGGAAAGGGGTCCATGGTATCCCGCAGGAAAAGAGATTTGGGTGGACACAAAAAAAAAATTCAGTATTAAAAATATAAATCATATAATTCACATATTTAAAAATTATATAATGTATTTTCATTTTAAAACTGAATTTTTTTTTAAACTAAAACTACTCTATTAAAAGGGAGATTAAAGAAATTGATTATATTAATGAATAAAATAAAGAGTTTTAATAAATTTAAGTTAATTTATTTTTTTGTTTTATATAAAATTGATAGATTTATGAATAAAATTCAGAAAAAATGATGGAAAGGGGTCCATGGTATCCCGCAGGATATGAGATTTGGGTGGACGCATAAAAAAAATTCAGTTTTAAAAATATACATCATATAATTCACATATTAAAAAATTATGTAATGTATTTTCATTTTAAAACTGAATTTTTTTTTAACTAAAACTACTCTATTAAAAGGGAGATAAAAGGAATTGATTTAGATAATGAATTAATTTAAGAGTATGATAAAATATGAGAATTAAATTGTTATGTTATACATAAAATTGAAAGTTTTTGCAAAAAAAATCATAAAAAAAATGGAAAGGGGTCCATGGTATCCCGCAGGAAAAGAGATTTGGGTGGACACAAAAAAAAATTCAGTTTTAAAAATATACATTATTTATTTTATAAATTTTAATTATATAGTGTATTTTCATTTTTAAACTGAATTTTTTTTAAACTTAAACTACTCTATTAAAAGGCAGATTAAAGGAATTGATTATTTTAATGAATAAAATAAAGAGTTTTAATAAATTTAAGTTAATTTACTTTTTATGTTTTTTATAAAATTGATAGATTTATGAATAAAATTCAGAAAAAATAATGGAAAGGGGTCCATGGTATCCCGCAGGATATGAGATTTGGGTGGACACAAAAAAAAAATTCAGTATTAAAAATATAAATCATATAATTCACATATTTAAAAATTATATAATGTATTTTCATTTTAAAACTGAATTTTTTTTTAAACTAAAACTACTCTATTAAAAGGGAGATTAAAGAAATTGATTATATTAATGAATAAAATAAAGAGTTTTAATAAATTTAAGTTAATTTATTTTTTTGTTTTATATAAAATTGATAGATTTATGAATAAAATTCAGAAAAAATGATGGAAAGGGGTCCATGGTATCCCGCAGGATATGAGATTCGGGTGGACGCATAAAAAAAATTCAGTTTTAAAAATATACATCATATAATTCACATATTAAAAAATTATGTAATGTATTTTCATTTTAAAACTGAATTTTTTTTTAACTAAAACTACTCTATTAAAAGGGAGATAAAAGGAATTGATTTAGATAATGAATTAATTTAAGAGTATGATAAAATATCAGAATTAAATTGTTATGTAATACATAAAATTGAAAGTTTTTGCAAAAAAAATCATAAAAAAAATGGAAAGGGGTCCATGGTATCCCGCAGGAAAAGAGATTTGGGTGGACACAAAAAAAAATTCAGTTTTAAAAATATACATTATTTATTTTATAAATTTTAATTATATAGTGTATTTTCATTTTAAAACTGAATTTTTTTAATAAACTAAAACTACTCTATTAAAAGGGAGATAAAAGGAATTGATTATATTAATGAATAAAATAAAGAGTTTTAATAAATTTAATTTAATTTATTTTTTTGTTTTATATAAAATTCAGAAAAAAAAATGGAAAGGGGTCCATGGTATCCCGCAGGAAAAGAGATTTGGGTGGACACAAAAAAAAAATTCAGTATTAAAAATATAAATCATATAATTCACATATTTAAAAATTATATAATGTATTTTCATTTTAAAACTGAATTTTTTTTTGAACTAAAACTATTCTATTAAAAGAGATATTAAAGGAATTGATTATATTTATGAATTAAACCAAATTTTTTAATAAATTTAAGTTAATTTATGTTTTTGTTTTATATAAAATTCAGAAAAAAAAATGGAAAGGGGTCCATGGTATCCCGCAGGAAAAGAGATTTGGGTGGACACAAAAAAAAAATTCAGTATTAAAAATATAAATCATATAATTCACATATTTAAAAATTATATAATGTATTTTCATTTTAAAACTGAATTTTTTTTTAAACTAAAACTACTCTATTAAAAGGGAGATTAAAGAAATTGATTATATTAATGAATAAAATAAAGAGTTTTAATAAATTTAAGTTAATTTATTTTATTGTTTTATATAAAATTGATAGATTTATGAATAAAATTCAGAAAAAATGATGGAAAGGGGTCCATGGTATCCCGCAGGATATGAGATTTGGGTGGACGCATAAAAAAAATTCAGTTTTAAAAATATACATCATATAATTCACATATTAAAAAATTATGTAATGTATTTTCATTTTAAAACTGAATTTTTTTTTAACTAAAACTACTCTATTAAAAGGGAGATAAAAGGAATTGATTTAGATAATGAATTAATTTAAGAGTATGATAAAATATCAGAATTAAATTGTTATGTAATACATAAAATTGAAAGTTTTTGCAAAAAAAATCATAAAAAAAATGGAAAGGGGTCCATGGTATCCCGCAGGAAAAGAGATTTGGGTGGACACAAAAAAAAATTCAGTTTTAAAAATATACATTATTTATTTTATAAATTTTAATTATATAGTGTATTTTCATTTTTAAACTGAATTTTTTTTAAACTTAAACTACTCTATTAAAAGGCAGATTAAAGGATTGATTATTTTAATGAATAAAATAAAGAGTTTTAATAAATTTAAGTTAATTTACTTTTTATGTTTTTTATAAAATTGATAGATTTATGAATAAAATTCAGAAAAAATAATGGAAAGGGGTCCATGGTATCCCGCAGGATATGAGATTTGGGTGGACACAAAAATAAAATTCAGTTTTAAAAATATAAATCATATAATTCACATATTTAAAAATGAGATAATGTAACTTAATTTTAAAACTGAATTTTTTTAATAAACTAAAACTACTCTATTAAAAGGGAGATAAAAGGAATTGATTATATTTATGAATTAAACCAAATTTTTTAATAAATTTAAGTTAATTTATTTTTTTGTTTTATATAAAATTCAGAAAAAAAATGGAAAGGGGTCCATGGTATCCCGCAGGAAAAGAGATTTGGGTGGACACAAAAAAAAATTCAGTTTTAAAAATATACATTTTTTATTTTATAAATTTTAAGTACATAGTGTATTTTCATTTTAAAACTGAATTTTTTTTAACTTAAACTACTCTATTAAAAGGGAAATAAAAGGAATTGATTATATTAATGAATAAAATAAAGAGTTTTAATAAATTTAATTTAATTTATTTTTTTGTTTTATATAAAATTCAGAAAAAAAAATGGAAAGGGGTCCATGGTATCCCGCAGGAAAGGAGATTTGGGTGGACACAAAAAAAAAATTCAGTATTAAAAATATAAATCATATAATTCACATATTTAAAAATTATATAATGTATTTTCATTTTAAAACTGAATTTTTTTTTAAACTAAAACTACTCTATTAAAAGGGAGATTAAAGAAATTGATTATATTAATGAATAAAATAAAGAGTTTTAATAAATTTAAGTTAATTTATTTTTTTGTTTTATATAAAATTGATAGATTTATGAATAAAATTCAGAAAAAATGATGGAAAGGGGTCCATGGTATCCCGCAGGATATGAGATTTGGGTGGACGCATAAAAAAAATTCAGTTTTAAAAATATACATCATATAATTCACATATTAAAAAATTATGTAATGTATTTTCATTTTAAAACTGAATTTTTTTTTAACTAAAACTACTCTATTAAAAGGGAGATAAAAGGAATTGATTTAGATAATGAATTAATTTAAGAGAGTATGATAAAATATCAGAATTAAATTGTTATGTAATACATAAAATTGAAAGTTTTTGCAAAAAAAATCATAAAAAAAATGGAAAGGGGTCCATGGTATCCCGCAGGAAAAGAGATTTGGGTGGACACAAAAAAAAATTCAGTTTTAAAAATATACATTATTTATTTTATAAATTTTAATTATATAGTGTATTTTCATTTTAAAACTGAATTTTTTTAATAAACTAAAACTACTCTATTAAAAGGGAGATAAAAGGAATTGATTATATTAATGAATAAAATAAAGAGTTTTAATAAATTTAATTTAATTTATTTTTTTGTTTTATATAAAATTCAGAAAAAAAAATGGAAAGGGGTCCATGGTATCCCGCAGGAAAAGAGATTTGGGTGGACACAAAAAAAAAATTCAGTATTAAAAATATAAATCATATAATTCACATATTTAAAAATTATATAATGTATTTTCATTTTAAAACTGAATTTTTTTTTGAACTAAAACTATTCTATTAAAAGAGATATTAAAGGAATTGATTATATTTATGAATTAAACCAAATTTTTTAATAAATTTAAGTTAATTTATGTTTTTGTTTTATATAAAATTCAGAAAAAAAAATGGAAAGGGGTCCATGGTATCCCGCAGGAAAAGAGATTTGGGTGGACACAAAAAAAAAATTCAGTATTAAAAATATAAATCATATAATTCACATATTTAAAAATTATATAATGTATTTTCATTTTAAAACTGAATTTTTTTTTAAACTAAAACTACTCTATTAAAAGGGAGATTAAAGAAATTGATTATATTAATGAATAAAATAAAGAGTTTTAATAAATTTAAGTTAATTTATTTTTTTGTTTTATCTAAATTTGATAGATTTATGAATAAAATTCAGAAAAAATGATGGAAAGGGGTCCATGGTATCCCGCAGGATATGAGATTTGGGTGGACGCATAAAAAAAATTCAGTTTTAAAAATATACATCATATAATTCACATATTAAAAAATTATGTAATGTATTTTCATTTTAAAACTGAATTTTTTTTAACTAAAACTACTCTATTAAAAGGGAGATAAAAGGAATTGATTTAGATAATGAATTAATTTAAGAGTATGATAAAATATGAGAATTAAATTGTTATGTTATACATAAAATTGAAAGTTTTTGCAAAAAAAATCATAAAAAAAATGGAAAGGGGTCCATGGTATCCCGCAGGAAAAGAGATTTGGGTGGACACAAAAAAAAATTCAGTTTTAAAAATATACATTATTTATTTTATAAATTTTAATTATATAGTGTATTTTCATTTTAAAACTGAATTTTTTTTAAACTTAAACTACTCTATTAAAAGGCAGATTAAAGGAATTGATTATTTTAATGAATGAAATAAAGAGTTTTAATAAATTTAAGTTAATTTATTTTTTATGTTTTTTATAAAATTGATAGATTTATGAATAAAATTCAGAAAAAATGATGGAAAGGGGTCCATGGTATCCCGCAGGATATGAGATTTGGGTGGACGCATAAAAAAAATTCAGTTTTAAAAATATACATCATATAATACACATATTAAAAAATTATGTAATGTATTTTCATTTTAAAACTGAATTTTTTTTTAACTAAAACTACTCTATTAAAAGGGAGATAAAAGGAATTGATTTAGATAATGAATTAATTTAAGAGTATGATAAAATATCAGAATTAAATTGTTATGTAATACATAAAATTGAAAGTTTTTGCAAAAAAAATCATAAAAAAAATGGAAAGGGGTCCATGGTATCCCGCAGGAAAAGAGATTTGGGTGGACACAAAAAAAAATTCAGTTTTAAAAATATACATTATTTATTTTATAAATTTTAATTATATAGTGTATTTTCATTTTTAAACTGAATTTTTTTTAAACTTAAACTACTCTATTAAAAGGCAGATTAAAGGAATTGATTATTTTAATGAATAAAATAAAGAGTTTTAATAAATTTAAGTTAATTTACTTTTTATGTTTTTTATAAAATTGATAGATTTATGAATAAAATTCAGAAAAAATAATGGAAAGGGGTCCATGGTATCCCGCAGGATATGAGATTTGGGTGGACACAAAAAAAAAATTCAGTATTAAAAATATTCACATATTTAAAAATGAGATAATGTAACTTAATTTTAAAACTGAATTTTTTTAATAAACTAAAACTACTCTATTAAAAGGGAGATAAAAGGAATTGATTATATTTATGAATTAAACCAAATTTTTTAATAAATTTAAGTTAATTTATTTTTTTGTTTTATATAAAATTCAGAAAAAAAAATGGAAAGGGGGTCCATGGTATCCCGCAGGAAAAGAGATTTGGGTGGACACAAAAAAAAATTCAGTTTTAAAAATATACATTTTTTATTTTATAAATTTTAAGTACATAGTGTATTTTCATTTTAAAACTGAATTTTTTTTAAACTTAAACTACTCTATTAAAAGGGAAATAAAAGGAATTGATTATATTAATGAATAAAATAAAGAGTTTTAATAAATTTAATTTAATTTATTTTTTTGTTTTATATAAAATTCAGAAAAAAAAATGGAAAGGGGTCCATGGTATCCCGCAGGAAAAGAGATTTGGTTGGACACAAAAAAAAAAT